>VUQK01020366.1:17704-39966 GCA_015106715.1 Bujurquina vittata
ACCATAAAAAAGGCATGAAATGTTTTCCTTAAAAAGCTGAGGAAACCAGTGGCAGACAAGTGGAGGACAAAAGAAGAAGTAACAGATGGAAAATTGAGCAATAGGAGGCTCAGGAGGAAGGAAAAAGGTAACAAAGAGAGGAAGAACCAACAAGGATGGAGGGAAAGCAGGAGAGAAAAAGATGCGGCTAGACTGTGTGTGGATAAAATGAAAGGCAAAATGTACTTTTCTGTTACGGTTCTCACATTTGCATGTGGCAGCAGTGGTTTTCTAATAAACAAGTTAAAATGAATACAACCAGTCCTCAACATCTCTGCCAGTGATTCTATTCCTGCGGCTACGCTGTTTACATGTGCTGGGCCTCAAAGCTCCAGTCTGCTCGCCAGTTCACATCACACTGTCAGGCCAACTATGCTCAGCTGTAACTTTCATTTGAATTAAACAATCCAGCAAAAAAATCAACTGTGGCAAAACATCACTCAGCTCTCCAGACAGATCTGTCATTGGCACTTTTCATTAAAAAAAAGTATTTTTTTTAAATCTTTTCTTAAATCTTTTTCAGCAAAACCACAAATTGTAATCCTGGGAGACTTTGTAAACAAGTGCAAATGCAGAGGACCAGTTGGGTTTTTAATTTTAATGAAACTTGCCTTGCAGCAGCGTGATGTCAGCTTTCATTGCTTATAGTCAGTATTACTACGAAAGCTCAATTTCTGTCAATGCAGCTGAAAACTTGCGTTTGTCTGCTGTAGCGCATCATTAACTCATTCACACGCTTTCAGTGGTCCTAAAAAACACATGTTGCAGGAACGCCATCTGGTGGATATAAATGGTACTGCGCAGGGTACCATTCATGCATTGGAATCATATCTGAGAAGTTTCTTTGTCCCTTAATAATAATAAATTAAACAACCTGTCGCATTAATGCCAGCAAAAATGACCTGTGAATGAATATGTATCTTTCCTCCGTAAAAGCAGAAAAGAGTCCATAAGAACATAAGGCAGGCAAAGAGGAAGAAGCAGGAATAAATGATGTCGCCATCATGTTTTCGTTTTTGCTTCAGAAGCTTCAAATCCCTGCGTATATTTCAGAGCAAACTCAATTCTTCTGGTCTTTCAGTCAAAAATTAAACCTTTGTAGCACTTATAAAGAAGGGGCTGTTGCTTTTTTACTTTAGCCCTACATGCCCATAAGGAGCGCTGTGGCTTTACTGACGCTACTTTACAGGCCTTACAGCTACTGTCCACTAGGGGGCAATGTAAAGTCGGTGCATCCTGTGTATTAAACCTGGTATTCAGGTGCATTACGCTGTAAAGCCTAATTTAGCAGTTACTAAGCCAGTGTATCATATTTACCACTAAGTTAAAAATATAAATTTTTAGCAGAAACCATTTTTTAATTGGTTATTGCTTTCTTTTGTTTGTTTGTTTTTTGTTTGTTTGTAATAAGGCTATAGTAATAGAAGCGTATATTTGAATTTATTTATTTTATTTGTGAAAGCTGACTTTATTAACAATGTGTCCGAAAGTACTCCATTAATCTGGCATACTGAATGCTGAGCCCTCCCTCCACCAACATAAAAAAAACCTCGCAGTTTCGGATGCTGCGCTTTCCCCGCCCACTATATTTAATAGTATAATAATGAGAGCTCTGGATGGGGAGTAGAGGGGTGGCTTTGAGACATTTGACTCTATTTGGAGTTGTCTGGATTACAGAGGGGTTTGTTCTGGCTCGTTTCTGCTCGTACTCACACCTCAGCTCTCTGACGGGGTGAGCCCTCAGCAGGATGCGCGCTCTCCAGACGCAGAGGATGTTGTGCCTGTGGGTTTTGCTCTTTGCGGGAACAACAACAGTTTGCGGTGAGTTTCGCTGTTTCTTGCTCGTTGCATGGACAGACACGGGTTGCACCTCCGACACTCTTTAGGAACTCTGCTGTAGACTTTAAAAAGTGATCCCTCTCCTGCATGATATCAAGTCATTTTGAGCCAGAGCTAAGTTTTTGGCAAATTCTTTATTTATTCAGGTGAAAAGTCTCATTGAGATTTAAAAGTGTCCACCTGGTCACCACAGAAATTGTAAAACATGTAACAGTTCCATTAAGATATTTTAAGTGGCACAAAGACTGGATTGGATATAACGAATAACAGAGTAGGTACAGTAATGCAGACTCATAAGGATAGTTGTTAAGGGGGTCATTTCTTTATTTCATATATAACCTCTTGGTAAACCCTACACAAGGGGGAAAAAAGTAAATTACATTATCAAACAGCAGGTTCCAACTGCAAATAGCAGATTCACAGGGTTTGGTGAATCCCCAATAAAGAGTAGGACCCTTGTGAAGCTTCACAAGTTCATTCTGGTGGTTTAAAGGTGATTAATTGGACAGGCAGGGCAATCGCTCTACTACAACTCACAGAGGTGTGAAACATGACAGGGCATCCCAGCAGAAACTGGGAAACTGCAGCTGCGAATTGTATTTTTTAAGCTACTTTTCAGTTTGAAGAGTCATCAGTGCTGCCAGGTAAACGCAGTAATAAAGCAGAATAAGGTTTGAAACAGCACTTAAGTGCACACGAACATGTCTGAGACTGGTTTCATTTAGCAGTGAATTACAAGTTTAAGGTTACAGGCTTTGTGTGATTAACACGTTCACTTTGGGTTTCATCTATCTGATGAAAAATGAACCAAAATTCTGGTATCGAGCCAAAAATTTAAGGTCTCTCATAAAAAAACACGAGAGTTCATGTCCAGGCGCAGCTGATGATCCCTATATTTCTCTCAGTGAAAGCAAGCATTATCAATTAATAATCACTCAAATGTTTCTTCTCTTGCTTCCAGGTTCAAACGTCTGCACCTCCAGAGGTGCCAGCACATGCAAGCAATGTCTGAATGTGCACCCCAGCTGTGCGTGGTGCTCGCAAGAGGTGGGGTCCTTTTCCATTTCGCTTCATTTACGCACTGAGCTTTCTGCCAGCCAGGCTGGTACAGCTCTTTTCATCAGCCAGATATAATCTGGTTTGGAAGAACACTTAGTGTTCTTAGTGGTTGAGCCACTTCTACTCTTTGACTCCATTCACATTCTGAAATATTTGGGTTTGGGTTTGTGAACGAGCACATGTCACTTTTAGAGTTAGGAGAACAGCAAATGAAGGGTTTCAGCTGCTTCACTGACTCTGAGTGGGATGCTTATGTGAGTCCAGGGACTTAGAGCTCGGTGACTGGCATCCTATTAGTGCACGAGGATAGAGTCATATTTTCTGGGTGCAGCGATTAAATACAGTCAATTTAAGTATGGGAGTCAGCATACTCAACCTTTCACTGAAATACTAACTTTTTCAGGATGACTTCAGCCTGAGCACTCAGAGGAACTGGTTGAACTGCTTTAGGGTACAAAGTTTATTGGAGTATTAAAAGGAAACATAAGATTAGGCAATTTTAGACTCCTCGTGCTCCCCCATTACAAGATAGCCTTTAAATCAGTCAACTTTGCTCCTCTTTCGTCATTCCATTCCATTCAGATCGCTGGAGTCTGCTTTTTTTCCCTATAAAATCTCCTGCCTCTTTTTTCAGGACTTTGGTCAAGGAGTTGCTGGCCTGTCCCGCTGTGATTTGAAAAGTAACCTGGCAGCAGCGGGCTGTGCTCCATCAGCTCTGGAGTCTCCAACCAGCAAACTGCAGGTGATTGAGGACCGGCCCCTCAGCAACAAGGCAGCAGGAGCAACACAAGACATCACCCAGATAAAGCCTCAGAAAATACACATCACCCTGAGGCCAGGTGAGCGCATGCAAATGAGGTCCTTTTTTTTTGCTTGTATTACTGTTTAAATATTAAATATTCCTTTATTTTGTTTTCCAGATGACGCTAAACGCTTCACAGTGAAGGTGCGCCAGGTAGAGGACTACCCTGTAGATCTCTACTACCTCATGGATCTCTCCTACTCCATGAATGATGACCTCACCCGGCTGAGGACGCTTGGCAAAGGCCTGGCCGAGGCCATGAACCGCACCACCAGCAACCTGCGCATGGGCTTTGGAGCTTTCGTGGACAAGCCGCTCTCACCGTACATGTACATCTCACCCAAAGAGGCTGTGAAGAACCCCTGCTACAGGTAAAAGCAAGAAAATCAGGAGTTGAACCCAGTTCAGTCAATGGTTTATTATGCTGCTTTTACTTTCTATTTAGCTGTCAGGGAAAGTCTACTTTAATGGCAGCATTCTTACATTTAAAAAGGTTTTGCATGCTTTACAGGTAACTTCCAGTGTTGATTTCAGCGGTTTCAGTGTTTACGTCTGCGTGTGTTAAGTAGCTGCATCACGCAGATGATGTCACGCCAAGACGTATTTAAACACAGCCTTTGCTCAGTAATAACGCAGGCAGTCTCAGAGTCTCAGCGCTTGTTAAAGGCTCACAGTGGCTCCCAAGTGCTTGGTCAGCTGCTGTGAATCAGCCACAGGTAATCTAGTCAGAGAGGAAGAGCATCCCAATGCAAACTGCTGGAACTGCACCCAGAGGGTCCTCTGATCTTGTTTTGGCGGTTTAAACGTCTCTGGGGTCGTTTGCTTTCCAGCTCACATAAAGTGAGACCCAGACTGCAGGAATGTTTTGATAAGCGATAAGAAAAGTGAAGAATTTGTAGTAGTCTCCAATACAAAGAGAGAGAGAGGGGTCCATTCACAGTAAAGAAGAATATTCTATATGAATTATGAGCACAGGAGAAAATGGTTAACTTTAAGGTGCTTTAAATTAAACATTTTGATGGATGTACTCTGGTTGTTGGTCACTATGTCCACCACTTTATTTCAGAGTGAAAAACAGACACTCACCTCTCTAAGCACTAAGTCAGTTTTATACATAAGTAGCCAGTTTGTAAGGGATAACTCATCAAAAAGATGTTTATGGGGAAGCTGCATCTTGTCAAGATTTTGCATTCAATTTTATACCAAAGTTGTAGTTGTTCTAATTAAATGACCTCCAAATGTGTTAACTTGTTTTTCCTGACAGCATCAACACCACCTGTCTGCCCCAGTTTGGCTACAAACATGTCCTGTCTCTGACGGAGGAGGTGGGCCGCTTCACAGAAGAGGTGAAGAAGCAGATGGTGTCCAGAAACCGAGATGCCCCGGAGGGAGGCTTTGATGCCATCATCCAGGCTGCTGTGTGCAAGGTGGAGAGGCAGGCAGCACGTTTCCTCATCTCACACACATAACTTAGATTTGGTGGTGCATTCTTTTTCTCTTCCGTCATACACACGTAAACGCGGAAATATTTAAAGGTTTGATGGGAAAATTAAGTTAATCAGAAGGCGCGTTGCTGCATTTGTTAAGTGCCCACTAAAGTGGAACTGAAAACAAGATTTCTCACTGAAAAATAAACTTTTTTCTGCACTTTCCTCCTTTTCTTTGTTACCTGGTTTGGTGGGAACCAGGAGCAGATCGGCTGGCGTCCAGGTGCTTCCCACCTTCTGATTTTCACCTCCGATGCAAAGACTCACGTGGCTCTGGATGGTCGTCTGGCTGGAATTGTGGAGCCCAATGATGGACGGTGCCATTTGAACTCTGACAATATTTACAGCAAGTCCACAACCATGGTTAGTGCATATTAAAGCTGCGTGGTCATTATGCACACAGAGTATGAAAGGGGAACAGAGAAGGACTGCAGGCCTGCAGAAACCAGAGAAGCAGTATGCGATAAACCTCACTTTACATTTGTCACCACAGGATTACCCCTCTCTTGCTCTGATCACGGAGAAGATGTCAGAGAACAACATCAACCTAATCTTTGCAGTCACCAACCCCGTGGTCACCCTTTACCAGGTAAGGAGATCAGCAGTGGACACTGAATTCTCTTCTGACTCTTGAAATGCACATAAAACAGACAAAATAATAAAAATTAAATGTTTTTTTTTTCCTGAAAGCAAATCCCAGTCCACATTTATCATTAACCATAAAACAGTATTTTCAGTAATGTCCACTAAACCACACTGGTTTTAAAAAAACAGAGAGATTCTTGGATGCTTCATTGGAAATCACTTTTCGCACTCTGTTCAGATGCTGAAAGAGACAAAGTCAGTTTTTCCTAAACTGGAAACACTGTTACAACCAACTGTTGTCAAATAGTGTTTAATACACAGTTTCATCTGGATGGAAACTGTTGTATGTCAATTTAAGTAGCTTTTATGAATACAGGACATTTAAAAACAACTGGAGCAATTCCCAATCAAGTCAGAGGGATTAAGCAGTAAATTATGGGTGAAGACCTGGAATAAGTCATTTAGGTTAAAAACAGAACTAAGAGGAAACACAAAAACAGAAAATAATTTACCACACCAAATTAATGAATGTGACTGCATTTCTAAACATTTGGGTACCTATGAGTTTGATGTAACTCCCAACTGTTAAGATGTTGTGCAGCCCTCTAAAAAGGTTATGAGAAGCCAGCAGTCGCAGTGTGACATCTCTCTGGTCTCTATTTGTACTCAGAAAACAACTGTAAAAGAATCATCTATTTTATCACAGAAATGCTTAATAAAAATTACATTATTATTACTGTATAATATAACAGCATATTGTTAAATTCTCTGAAACCTATTAACAAATTAGAATTATTATTATTATCATCAGCAATTTTTATTTAGAGGGTGTTTGATGGGTGCATTGTAGGTCATACAACTGATGAGAGGCAAATGGCATTATCAGCTATTGATAAATGATTAATAGACTCGCTGTTTGTCCAGGATGAGAACAGTCTCTGTGTATTGTAGAACTACAGTGAGCTGATTCCTGGCACCACAGTAGGAACCCTGTCCAATGACTCGGGAAATGTTATTCAGCTCATTCTGAAGGCATACAAAGTAAGTGGCGCACACACACACACGCACACACACTCACACATCCTTGGCTAGACAGTGTTTGAGGGGATGACATGTGTTTGTTGACACACACCCACAGCATGTGAGTCATACGCAGAGTCGAGCCAGAGTCTTAGTAGAAATTCCCCAGCAGCTGAAGTGTGAAGCTGACCAAATGTAGGAGACTCTTGGCTGGGTTTCATTATTTATGTTAAAAATTTGAGTTTATTACGCAGGCAGCAGGTGAATGAGCTGAAAAGTGGCTCTCTGTGGTGTGCGCACAGGTGCAGTGTACACTCAAATAAAATGTAGAGCCCTATATGTAATTAGGGAAGGCAGATGTCATGTATAATTAATAGGAGTTACTTATTTGACTCTCAGTTTGTTGATTTCACTTTTCAAAAAAGAGAAGGAAATTACCCATTTTTAAAACTGTTTTCTATGTGTGCGTGTTCGCCTTTCCCGCTGTTTTCTGTTCCCGTCAGAAAATTCGTTCCAAGGTGGAACTGGAGCTTCAAGGCGTCCCAGAGGAACTGTCTCTTTCCTTCAACGCCACCTGCCTGAACGGAGAGGTCATCCCTGGCCTCAAATCCTGCTCTGGGCTCAAAATAGGAGATACGGTTAGTTCTTCTAGACTTTGCAGTGGAGCTACAAGGCTGGATTTTGTTCACTGCCAGAGCTGGGTGCTTGAATTAAGGACACCCTCGGTCATTAGTATTATCCAGATCCAGGAGTAGAAACTGTCTGAAACTAAGCATTTTGAACATTTTGACTTTGGCTTACCAGGATTATTTGTGCATATTTATGCCAGATGCAGAGCCAAGTGGGGGTCAGGAGTGGCTGTGCCTACCACAGACTAAGAAAATAATAATAATAATAATAAAAAATCATCTGGTCCTTACTTGGTTCTAAAATTAGGTAAATAAAGCTTATTATGTATTACGGCACATGGTGCCTCTTGTACACTGCAGTCATGATTATATAAGTAAAGCGTAACTTAAAAAAAAACAAAAAAAAACAGTATTTGGCCCACAGAGATTTGCAGTGCAGGAAAAAAAGTTTCCCATACAGAAGCAGAATGTGGTTTATGATTAATAAGGTGGATTCTTGATTCAAAAAAACAGAAGAGGCAGTAGTCCGACTGTGATACAATTTTATCAGCTGATGTTGATCATAATCTTTGTCACACCCAGTTCCCGGTGCATGCTTCTGTTCTTACTGATGTTTTCAGATGAAGATGCACAGTGATGCTTGTTTGCATACGGGCCGCATTCAGGAAAACACCTTTCATGAGACGAATCAAGTTATTCTCAGTAGTTTTTTTGTTACAGGGATTTTCTAGAAATTTAAGAGTAAATTCATTATTATTTTAATGATTTCAAAGGTAAGTAAATGTGTAACAAATTATATTTATGCCTAATTGTAGTTCAAATTTAACCTTTCTCTGCTTTGGAAAAAGGCCATTGCTGTCTATAATCATATCTTGAACACAAAAATAACACATCAGTTCCACATGTTTTTTTTATATATCTTTCCATTTCCCTTATTGCCGCTGTCTGAGTTGGATTTTCCCTTTTTCTAATGGTGTCAAAAAGTAAATGATGGAAAAAGGGGATGAGCAGAGCCTCTAACTGTATTGTTTTTATTCTTCATGTTTTCTTGTCCTAAGATCCTTTTTTCCTGCCATTTGAGTTAATTATCACTTTAAACAGTTCTCTTTGTTACTTTTTGCATTTTTCTTCATCTAAGCATCTCTGGCTGTTTTTCTTTGTCTTTCCTCACTCCAGGTGACATTTTCTGGCCTCCATCACATTTCTTTCTCCGTGCCTCAGCTCCTATTATTATTTCCATATAAGGCCTTTTCTCCAGATGTAGTAACTGCCCGCATTTACCAGATCTGGCATGCAGCGCTGAATGAACAATTACTTTGACTAAATACATTTGGAGGCATTCCCTGTGTTACATCTGCTCTGTGCTGTTTCCTCTGACAGTGATTAGATAAGGCTGAGTCTGGATGCCATAAAAAAACAGGTAAAAAAACAGGAATATACACTTTTTTTTACACTTCTGTACTCTTTGGCAGGTCTCTTTCAGTGTGGAGGCTCGTGCTCGTGGTTGCCCACCCAAAAAAAAGAAAACCTTTATCATCAAACCTGTGGGCTTCAAGGACTCCCTCTCTGTCACCGTCACCTTTGAGTGCGACTGCAAGTGCCAGGCCAAAGCACAGCCTAATAGCCCCAAATGTAGCAATGGAAATGGCACCTTTGAGTGCGGCATATGCCTGTGCCACCCAGGTCGCTTAGGGCCCCACTGTGAGTGCGCTGAAGGCGATTATAACCCCACAGCGCAGGACCACTGCAGTGGACCTGCAGGATCTGGAGGACCTCAGTCTTCTATCTGCAGCGGCCGTGGGGACTGCGTGTGTGGTCAATGTGTGTGCCACAGCAGTGACTTTGGGAAAGTCTGGGGAAAGCTGTGCGAGTGTGATGACTTCAACTGCCTGCGCTACAAGGGAGAGCTCTGTTCAGGTAAGGCCTTATGAGTAACAGGAAAAAAGACATTCATTTACTTTGCCTGTTTTTTTTAATGACTAGGTATCATTCAGTGATATGGTTAATGGTTAACAGGCTAGTCAACTGACAAAAATTATTATCTAAATTAGTGTGATATTCAAAAAATTATTCAATTTCATGTTGTAGATACCACAAACATCACAATTTTGTGTTTTACTTAATTATTATTAGCAACTGATTACTAAAAGCAATACTTTTTAGTAAGTTATTGTATTTCTTGCCCATTACCCATGTCTCTCAGTTAAACCTGTAACTACTTAAAATGGACCTACCTCTGTCCAAAGATTAACTTATGCTGAAAAGTGTAAAAATGGTACACTGTTGGTTCAGTGGGGGCAGCAACTAGTGGGGGGAGAGACTCTGTGTACTTGAGCTTTTCTTTCTTTTGTTTTTGGCTGGGCACAGTGACTGTGAAGTTGCTTGCAAACAGCTGAGGTACACCCAGCCAAGAGATAGTCCTACCCATAAAAACTGGAGTGGGTTAAAATGACCCACTGACTTCTATCTTGAATTTTCAGTATGGTTGTGGGACTTTTGGAGAAAGCTTGCACCGCTGTAGCTGAGGTCATCTGCCTTTTTCACCACACTGACTTGCCACCCACCTCATCTGGGAAGAATTATATACAATAAAAACTGGCCCCTCTGCCCAGGATATGGGCTTCATTCACAATAAACATCTGGTTCAGTGTATGTGCACTGCATGTGAGTGTGAGCTCAGGTTGTATGTTTGTGTCATCCAAGAACTTTAGTACTACAGAATTTGAAGGGATTCAACTACCCATTGTGATGTTAATTTTTTTTTCAACACAATGGACTTTGATTTTGTGTTGTAGTTGAGATTTTCAAACAGTGGAATGAGTTTGAACATGTAACCGAAGAGCATGCCACAGAGTAAAAACCCATGCTCAGTCTTTTTCTAGCAGCTTTAGCCTGTGTAGCCTACAGTTAAAATTACACAAGTAATACAATCTTGCAAGAAATTGCGCTTATGACTATGCCCACGTGTTTGTGGAAAAATGATTATGCCTGTGAGGCCGAGCATCACAAGGATTGCTGGCAAGTCAGTTGTAATTCATGCTGATTCGTTTTGGAATAGACGATTGTGAAACATTAGTTTATTGCTTTCTTCAAAGTTTGACGAGATGATCAAAGTAGTACAACTGCAACATGTAATCCTTTATTGAAACTTTTCAATTGAAACTGATGCCTACATGTTTCCACTTGGTTAAAAGAACAATGCAGACATGTTATATTGTGCTCAGCTCGCTTAGCTTAGCATGAAGACTGGAAGCAGGGGGACGTTTTTGCTTATAAGTAGGCTAATTAACCCCAGATTCCATACTTAGGGAACAGATATGACAGCACATCAGGTCTTCACAGTTATTACGGCCATAATTTTACATTTTTTATTAGTATTCATTGTTTTTGAAGTTGTATAAATTCAGTTTAGTTCCAGTTAGTTTCCATTGTCAGTTTGACTTTTTATAGTTTGGTTCCAGTCTTGTTTGTTTTTTGTTTTTTATGGTATGGTGGATATTTGTGGGGCTAAGATTAAGAGGTAGGAAAAAGGTTAAAAATCTGGATCATGGAGTCAGAATTTGCAGGCATCTATCAAAACCGCTCAGCATAGAATCTATTCCTCTTTGCTATGGTGTGTAATCCTTGGCAGCTTTTGAGATTGCTCTGGGGATTTTTTTTTTAAATTGAGTGCTGCTAATTGCATAATGCAAAGTTTTGGCACCAACTGCTTTCTGCCTTATTATTCATTACATCTTAAGAGCTCATATATCACTAAACCCTCCACCCCCATCTCTGCTGGTCTCACAAGAAAATGTTTTCCTGTACACCCCAAAGCCCATAGAGTAACATGAAAATACCTTTCTGCTTACTCATTGGCTGGTGTGGTGTAATGAGTCTAAAAATAAACTCATGTTTTGCCAAGTAGGAGAGTACTGGAAATGTTCAGAGAGTATGTGTGTGCAGAACATAGTCTTCTGTTGGCTTGAAATATCTTATTCAGTGTATGGACCATTATTTTTCCCCCACAGAGAGGTCAAATTAAAAGCTAACAGTCCTGTGGCCATGTGATAATGACAGCTTATCCGTGGATCATCCTTTATCCAGTCAGGCTGTACCAAGCAGCTTCCTGTGTCATTGTTTATCTGGATACTGTTTTTTGTGGCGGAAAGCCGCACTGTTTTTGCCCTGTCACTCTTACTGGCACATACGCACGCATTTGCACAGCGCTGGATGGAATAACAACGATGTGTACAAATTTGTTCACATATGCGCTTCATCATGCAGCCAAGAATAAAAGCACTGCCGACACCGCAAGCACACAATGAAAAAGGTTTTTAACCTCTAGCAGTTTAATACACATTACTTATCACTTCTGCATTCCAGTCATGAACTTACAGGACTACTTAATGTCTGTGCAAGAAATAATATAAACTTTGAACTTGAAAAAACTTGTTTCAATTAAAATGTCTTTATTTTTATGGTTATAATTTGTAAGCTTTAAAATAAAGTAGCATATGACACAGGCTTGCGGTTAATTCAGTCATAACCACTTAAAAAGCCCCTGCAAGTCACAGCAAACTCATGTTGACAACCTAAACAAAGGCCAATTAAATGCATTTATTTTAAATTCTTGGGTTTGCAAAGATACCTTGTGCCCAGCAGACTGTAAAATGATGCGTAACATTTCTGTTTTTGAACAAAAAATTGGTGCGTAAACATCAACGCTTTGGTTAAAGCTTGAAACTGAATAAATAAGTTTGTGTGAGACATTGTGCAAAACAAGTAAAAACATTGTGTCCAAGACCTCTTATCAGAATAACAAGCATATTTTAATGCTAAAAAAATCGCGCTGAATGATTTAAATTACAACCATCCCTGGTGCTAAAACACTCCCTCTTCCCCGACTCCCACCACACCCTCTTTTTCACATAAAACTTATTTTGTCACATTGTCCTCCTCGTGTTTATTGTTATATTCTCAGGGCATGGCATCTGTAACTGTGGCTTCTGCCAGTGCGCGCCAGACTGGCAGGGTGAGAACTGTAACTGCTCCAGACGTACAGACACATGCATGTCCAGCCTGGGTCTCCTGTGCAGCGGGAGGGGGCAGTGTGTGTGTGGAGCCTGTGAGTGTACACAGCCAGGTGCCTACGGAGCCACATGTGACAAGTGCCCCACCTGCCCTGACGCCTGTACCATGAAGAAGTGAGTCTGCAGACAATGAGGTTGTATGCAGAGATGTTAAATTTGGCTGCTTGAAATGAACTGAAATTTTTCATCCTTGATAGGGAGTGTGTGGAGTGTAAGCACTTCAAGAGGGGCAAACTGATTGAGGACAAAACCTGCTCTCGAATCTGCAAGGATGAGATCATTCTTGTGGATGAATTAGGTGAGATGTTGGTGGCAATGTTTACATGACTTGTATGTTGGCACTACTGGCATTACTAATGATTAATAATACTAATTTAATATAAATATTTACTAATACTTATAGATAATATAGATCCCTGAGAAGACATTAATGGGAATGCAGTTTGCATTCCTACACTGGTAACAATATAGATATAATGCTTTGTAAACCATTTACACCAGCCATTGTGCCTGCCATTACAAATAACACTGAGTCATTAATAAGGGTGACAAGTTTCTCACTCAGCCAGTACCATCGACGCTCTTTGTCTTTCCCTGAATGGAAGAGTCCACTAAAGGGGTCATTCAGTCTACCTTTTGCTAAACAGTGACAGATGCAGCAACTCATGGCATTTAATAATGGTAAAAGCTCAAATATAATGAAATCAGAGAGCTTTAGCCACTGTAAAGTACTGACCTCAGGAACACTTGTGGAAATTAAAGTGAGCTTCACAAAATGTGTTTCATGGACCTCAAGGCCATAACAAAAGTTTATATATGTGATAAGCAGGGAAAAATATCTAATTGAAGAACCATTTCCTCTGCATTTTTCGCACAGAGCTACATGACACAAATGCTGTGAACTGTACTTATAAAGATGAGAATGACTGTGTGGAGCGTTTTCAGTACTATGAAGATGCCAGTGGCAAATCCATCCTCTATGTTGTCAAAGAGCCAGGTAAGAGATCTTTATCCTACACAGATACCTGACCCATGAGTGTTAATTAGAGATACAAAGATTGCAATTTTCTTGGCCTTTTCTGTCTTCTGTTTTGTTTTTCAAAGTGTGACCTGCCGATACCATTTTTTGCTGATCTGTTTTCATAATTAAAGAAATGAATAAGGTTTACACTTTCACCCAAACTGCAGTAAGTTCAATGATCTTCTCTCATTGAACCAACTGGAAAGAGGTACAAATAATAAAAGGAAAATGAACTGCTGTACAATCACCTGACATATTTTACCTTACCAAATTAAAACATGTGCAATAGATTTATCTAACATTGCATCTTGTTCCAATATGTTTATAAGTTCCCCGAATAAATACCTTTTTTTCCCTCATCTCCATCATTTTCCTCATCTCCTTTGAGTGTGCTGGTTTGTGGCTGGCTCTGAGCGCTGGACAGCTTTAGCTTTAGCCACTTTGCCTTTTTTAGCTTCTTTGAACCGTCCATGTTTAGGTGGATGAGGCTGATTTAAGGAGTAGGTTTATTGTTAAATATGTTTTCATAGTGATCCCCCCGTGATTTACTTTGGCCAACTTGTGTCTTCACTCGCAGTGAATCAGTCATACGTGAGACTGACTGGCCTTCAGTCGCGGCTGAGAATGCTGGAAATTTTCAAATTCCATTCTTTAGTCCATCAATCAGTCCACCGGTATCATTAATTACAATTTTTTTTCTTTAATAATGTTGAGGGCTGGAAATACAACTATAAATGTTGCCTTTTGTTTGCTGAATTTGCTGATGGACTAATCAATACAAGTTCTGAATAGATGAGGATAAAACCGTAACCACAAACTTTCACCATCATCTGTGTTTTTTCATATCTGACAAACCTTTTTGCTGCTTTTTCCTCACCCAAATACAAGCTGTCACTCCCCCAGTGCCTGCTCTCTCACTTGTTAAGTGGCCAAATAGAAAAAGTGTGGGGCAGTAAAATAGCTTTCTGCCCTGAGAGAAAATCTGTACTTGGGTCTACTTTTAATGAATGTGTGTGTTTAATTTAGGCACAACTGGGTATCACAGAAGTACACCACAATTTGCCTTGAACACAATGCACCCTGCCGTGTCAAAGAGGGCTGTAAATAGCTGCCCAGCTCCTCTGGGAACATGCTGACTATACATATCCTCGAGAGAAAGGCCCTCTCCTGCTCCCCTCTTGAGGATATGGAATAAAATTAAGTAAACAAAAAAAAGCAAAGAAAATTTTTAAAAGGAAATGTGAAGCTGTATCACAAAGGAAAATAAGAAGAGACAAGGCGAAGATAGGAAACACTCAGCCTTCAAAGTTGAATAAGCATTTTTTTCAAGTTCAAGATAACATGAGAAAAAGTTGGGAAATCACATTAATAAATAATGTTTTGAAGCACTGACCAATGGTGATTTGCATGTAAACTTTGTTGGGCTGCAGGCATCAAAGAGTCAGCTGAAGAGCAGGAAGTAGTAGTAGTAAGGAAGAATGAGAGAAAAGGGAAGATGAGAGCAGCTTTGATGTTGGCTGTAAAAGTTCGCCCCAGTTGCTTTAGTTGCCCAACACTGCTGTTTACATGCATATGTGCATGTAGCCACACATTGCACAGATATACCAACATAGTCGACCTGACGAACATACAGTAGAGACACAAATAGACATGAAGGATGTGTCTCTTTTAAATGAGAACTCTAAACTCAGGACTGTGTGAGTGGTTTAATAAGCTTTGCTTACCTCATAAGTGTCATCATATCTTGGCTTAGATGTCTCAACTAATCAGCTTTTTTAACTGAGTCCTGTCCACTTTAAATGACTAAGTAGACTGCAGGCAAAAAAGTAACATCTAGTGGATTCTCATGTACTACAACCCATACTGTACAATTGTATTTGCAGCAAGACTTTATTTTGGAAAACCAATCCAGCCTCAAAAGCTAAAGCCAAAACATGAGTGAACTAATGACGTTTCCTCATCAAAGTCCCACACCTCACAAGTAACTCTTTAAATTTAGCAGTGCTCGGTCTGTTACGTCCTTCTAGTTGACTGAATCATATTTGCTGGAATGATTTAAAAGAAGTTTGAAAGTCATCATGTGTATGGCCATCATTAAACTGTGCAAGTCAGAGCACTGTAGAGTTTTGCCAGACCACAGCGAGGGACGACACAATTGTGGCCTTGCTGTTAGAGGTTACCGTTTTCCACTTCAGCCATCTCCCACTCTTCTCTCTGGTTTTTACCAGCTTGTTCAGCAGTTATGCTGCCCTTGTTCTCCTCCATCACTTGAAAATCTAATTTAGAAAACATCTGTCAGTCTGAAAGGAATGAAACCATCAAGTTTAAAGTTGTATGTCTCCCTTTAGAACAGCTATTATTTCAGTGTCACTCTGAAAACTTGTGTCATTTAGCAGAAGACTGCGTTGCTTCAATAGTAATATCAATGAGAGAGAAAGGGAGGAAACAGAGTAATGAAATCACACTTCCTCTGGCCTGGCCCCTGGCTTATCTTCTCATGTGTTCCCACCCTTTTTCACTTCCTCCTTCCATTTAGACTGCCCCAAGGGTCCAGACATTTTGGTGGTGCTTCTGTCAGTGGCGGGAGCCATCTTATTCCTGGGCCTGGCCGCTCTGCTTATCTGGAAGCTGTTGGTTACAATCCACGACAGACGGGAGTTTGCCAAATTTGAGGAAGAACGTGCCCGTGCCAAGTGGGAAACAGTGAGTGAATATGGCTCTCAAATACGGATTTTGGAAACTATCGTGGTGATATTTGTTTAATATTACCAGAGAAAGCATTGAGGAGTCAATATTTATATCAACAGTGGCACCTAAAAATATTCTCTTCTTAATCTTGCACATACTCAAATATGCAAAAATGCCTGCACCTTGCTATACACAGGTACTCACAAATACAGACACACAAAAGGCCACACACGCAGTGTCTTGCTCCCGTTTTCTGAAGATGTTTTTTATTATTTTGTGGCATGCTGTTACTACCAGCACAACAAAAAGCAGTCAACGGAAGGGCTGGGTTTAAATTAGCCAACGCTAATCAGCCTTTACTGGTAATAAGCCTGTTTGTGGCCTCCAGAACACAGCTAAATCCCACAGGCCTAAAACCACAATTAATCACAGTAGGTTCAGGTTGCTCACAAGTAACACAAACCACACATTCATTCAACGTGTCTGATCCTTAAATAATGAAATGGAATAGCTGATTTGAATGTGAACTCTTTCTATTTTGCTATTACCATGAAACTCCTGACGTGCTTTGTCTTTTTGTGTGTTTGACTAACAGGGGCACAATCCTCTTTACAAGGGAGCAACATCGACCTTTACAAACATCACGTACAGAGGAAAAGACTGATGCTACTGAACAAAGATGAAGGATGAAATAATGCACTTCTACAATCCTCTGTGAGAAGGCAGCGAATCATGTGCAGGCTTCTACTGTCACACAATAATTAATAATTATTTGTTTGTAAATATGTAGAAATCATTCTGAGGAGACATTTTATCAGGGATTTGACATGAAACACCCACCTGTACTACAAGAGTAGATAAGGTGTTGTTTTGTTTGACCGAGACTTGTTTTGTTATGCAGTCCATAATAAAGGTTTAGTTCACCTAAACTGTTACCTTGACATAAAAGGGGGAAATTTCCTTAACTTTTTTGCAAGATATGGATCATGTGTGCAAAATGTAGTAATTAGATAATTAAGATCTAAGGGGTTCTATTTACTTCCCAGTGCATCGGGGGTATTCCAGGAGTACCTACAGACATTGTTCATCTATAGATAATTTTTGAGTTCTCATTAAAAAAAAATAACAAAACATTTTAAAAAGTAATTAACTTATCCTTTAATTCTCTATAGAACATGACTTGTTCATAGAGTTGGGATTTCCTGTTTCTGAAACCCAGCGGGACACGACAAAGATAAACTGCCTTTAGTTATGTGACTTCTTACAGATATGTGATTTGGAGTAAACTATTAATATACCGAAATTTTATTGTGTGAAGACTGTTTTTCTAAGTTTCCGCTAAGACATGAAATGTAATTTTTAGTCCGTTTTTTCTAATGCACTGAATGCTATAATCATGCAATTGAAGACATTAAGGTTCCCCTGTCTTTAAGCCAGCTTTCTTCTGATTCGCTACCCGTTGCAAACAAAAGGTTTGGACGGCAGGTGGATGGGGCTTGGGTGCTCACAGCCAGAGCTGTGCACCCAAAGTGATCATATAAGGGATACTCATTCTCACTGATACTGACTGTAAAGTAGGAAGAAAATGTCTGAAACAGAGCTTTGAAAACAAGTAAAGGTACAACAGTGAATAAGTTCTGCTGTTTCTGTTTTGTTTTTTTATGTTAAAAACCTGATGAATAAAAGTGAACACACCTCGATAAAAAATACAACAAACCAAAGAGCTGCTTTCCTTATATTCGTTTTTTTACAGTCTACAGTGACACTGAGTCCTCTAATCTGCTTTTACTGTAACAGTGCAAGTACATTTTGCTAAAAGGATAATGTTTAAATTTCATTCATTAAAATTATTATTTTTATTATAAAATGATAACCATAATTATTGTTGTAAGCAAGCCACGCTTACTCTCACTTGAGTGTGAAGGGCTTTTTGAAAGCAACACGTTACTTCCTCCTGGACTTAAAGTGCAGATTTAACTTGCTTGTCCTTGTGCATAGTTCATCTAGTGCAGTTCATCTAGCCAAAACAACACAAGAATATGGAGGAAAAGCATAATGGATTCCCTTTCACAGGCAGTGAAGAAACCGTTAGTAGTGACGAGCCTCTAACAAGCCTCCCTGTGAAGCTATTTAGCGCCACCAAGTGGAAAAAGAGGAATCAATCTGCAGGTGGTTAATAGAACTGACACAATGACTCAAATTCAAATGTACAGATCTGCTGCAACTTCCTGCGTGGGAACACCTGTCAGTCAAAACAGGCATGAGTTATTTTTTAATAACTGGGATGTTTTTTTAAAAAAAAAACATCTCAGGTTGTTATGATGAATATTAAAGAGGAAACTATCCATAGAGCCCAAAAAAAAACTTTATATAAGAGGCTCCCAACATGCTTTTCTAATCCCATTTAGTTGGGCATGTTGAAATGGGTGGTCTGCATTTTTTAACATTTCATTGCTGGCTTCATTTTTCAGCTCTGGAGGTTACTGCTTCATTTAGATCAGTGGTTTTCCAACTTTAGATACCCCCCGTCATCATCCTGGCCCCCTGCAGTGGCTCTGCGCTCCACAATTTGAGGAACCGCTGGTTTAATCAAACCACAGGCTCAGTTTAAACTCAAGCTTAAAATGCAGTTAAGCTAATAAACAAAACAAATTGTTGAGATTTTTAAAACTACCTGCACAACTACCAAATTGTAACCCAAACACTTGTTCTAGAAAATATATCTGTTGTTAACTCAGCAGTAACTGAGGTGCTACGTATTGACAAAATGCACCTCTCAAAGTTGCTCATTGACCTGCTGCACAACTGAAATTGGTCAATAAACTAGTCAGTCTGAAGTGTGATTCTGGCCTTTTCAGTCCTGTGAAAAACAGTGTATACCTCTGCTGCTTCCAGAGGAATTAAGAAAATATAATAGCACTGTCAACAAGTGTGATCGCCCCTACAAAAGCAGAGTTTTGGGCAGTTTGCAGGTCTTAAGCATTCCGGTGTGTGTTAACACAATGCTACTATCTTCCAAGGAGTGGACATCCCAGCAAATTCAGCCCAAACATTCGAGAGTAAAATGTGAGGCCATCTGTCCAAAGCTCAGCTGATATTGGACAATCATCAATAGCACAGCAGCAAATCTATAACAGAATGGCTGAAAAAAGACAAGAATACAGGAGTTGCAATGGCCCAGTCAAAGTCCAGACCCCACCCTGATTGAATGCTGGTGGGACCTTAAAAGAGAGCTGTGCTTAATAAACAAATGCCCAGAAATCTAAAGGACTTGAAGCAATGTTGTAAAAGAAAACAACTACTTCAAGTTATTGTTGCTAAAGGTGATTCTATAATCAGCTGAATCATGGGATTCCTGTGTGTGCAGATTCCTGAGAAAACTCTCTTTCACACAGCTGTTTTATGGGATAAGTGAAAATAATTAAGTGAACACAAAATATCTGAACACATAAAGTAACTTCAGCAGTGCATGTTCAAATAGTCTACATAGTAGCGATGAAAAGGAATTAATCACACATAAAATCAGGAGGGGAACAATGACATTTAGTAACCTTATTCATCAAGATAAAAAAAAATCAGATTTTTTTGGTGTGTGTGTGTGTCATTTAATTTGTGGACTCTTGATACATCCAATGAATTTAGGAATCCATGCAAAGCTTAGCAAAACTAAGAAATGCATTACATTATCTTGGTATCCTAGGAGACAAAACCAAAAATAATGTTTAACATGCAGGACCTAGTTTGACTTTAGAGTTTGAAATTCAGATTTTAGGGGGGGGGAGAAAGCTCCCAGTAAAGCTTTTTAGGGCCCCTGGTGGTCTGGAGACCTGGGAAGTGATTCATTTCAACCGGTTGTAATTCAACCTTGACTTCAGCGTTGAGTCTGTTTTGGGGAACGTACATTATCCGGTAAACTGGCGCTCTGGAAGCATCACTAAAAGGTCTCCGGGGAGCTCATTGCGGCCTTGCTGCGGGAGGTTATGATCTTTTCTTAAGCATTAAAATAATGAACTTTAACGAGATGACTCCTCCCGGTGTAAAACATTACATCGCTCTGTAACAATAAAAGGAAGACCGAGTGAAGCAGAAATGTGACAGCACTTGTCGGGAGACTTCAGAGCACTGACAGCTCCCGGTTTGCCCGTGCAGGGGCACCAACACGGACCAGGAAACCCCGAGGATCACGGCCTCCTGTCCGGATGACACCAACGGGAGCCAGCCACACTAGTCTTTATAGCTAGCATTAGCTAAGCTAACAAATGTCTTCCCTGATTTCGAGATAATTGTAAATGGATAACTTAATACAGACAACTTTATTTGAGGTGTGGGGGCCCCGGGGGTGTTAAGGAGTTTGCTGTCGCCTGTTGAACGGATATCATCCTTTCCGGGCTTGTGAGTGGCTCTGAAAACTGCAAAAGGTTTCTCCAGGTGAGACTTGTACTGTAGCTGGCGTTAGCTCGATTCATCACTTGACCCTGGCTAGTTTGGGTTGGGCGGTAGGCTAAAATCGTACCTTTTATCCACAAATTTTAACTCCTACTGCTAATTGGCATATGATAACTTGGCAATGCATGGCAGCATTTCGCTTCTGTGTTATTGTTACCAGAATTTTAGTTAGCACAGTTAGCTTTAGCCAAGTTTGGCATTCCTCGTCCAGTCGTTGAGCTGTATGGAAGCGGTTGTTTCACCAACTTTTATCAAGCTGGTTTTGCAGAAACGCTGGTTAAATTGGAGAGCTGTGAGCCCATGGGCTTACTGTGGAAGTTGAGACTGAGCTAGATATCATTTCTGTTTAGGGAACGTATGCTATGCAGGTTTGTTTTGGTATACAAGTGAACGGACTTGCTGGGCTGCCTGCGCAGAATTGATATTTATTATTATTGTTTTTATTATTATATTGTCTATTGCATATTACAATAATATATTTATGTGGTATTATTTTATTGCTGCATTCTGAGGTTGTTTTTGAGCTACGAAACGTAAGTCAGATTACTCCATCCCCTTGCTGATGTAACCCTTGACAGGTGGGGTGTTTTAGGATGGAGACTTTATTTCTGTTAATGCTTGGGAGGAGCATTCACAGTTTGTTGTTGTTTCTTTTATTATTCTTATTTATTATTCTTCCGTACGTTTTTTTTTCCGTCGCTAATAACTTCAACTACGTTTATGCTACAGAAACCGTTCTGGTATCAAAACGTTCGGCTTCTTCAGGACATCTTTACTTTCCTGGTTCATAACCTTTATGGTGTTTGAAATATTCAGCTTTTTATGTATTTTTTGCCCCATTCAAAATGAATGGGGAATTCTTCAAATCGTCTTCAAATTCATTCAGCTTTTAGCCTAAGTAACATCAGCATACTTTTAGCTAGAGACACCATTTGAGATTTAAAACGAAGCCATGGTTTTCAGCTATTCAGGTGTCGCTCGGTGTGTTATCTTTTATGGTTTTTGAACAGTGACGGTTTAAGTTTAAGTACATTTTCAGATTTTCTAGAGTGCGCATTCCAAACCTCAGAGTGGACGGCTTCAAATTTTTCAGCTGAAAATTTTCTCTCTAAACTGCCGCTGTGTCCACAGCGTTCACTCTCCAGCCATCATTTCACCATCAAAACGGTTCTCTACTTTCAAAAAATGTCTCTCTAAACTCTGACAAATGTAAACGTTTCAAACTGTCAGGGTTCAAGCAGAGACAGTACCCTCCTCCTCCATTCGCCCCATAGTAATTTTCGAGAGTTGATTTTCTCAGAACCCAAAACGAGACCCTTTTTTAAACTGCTCCTGTGACTTCATTTTTAAACACAGGAAAATAAAAATTACACCACTGTTTATAGCCGGTCCTTGTGACGCTCACAGTTCAAAAATTATTTTGATAGGAGCTACAGATTTTGATTTAGAAGCATTTGTTCGACAGGTGTGAGGCAAATTCAACAGGGCTCTGCCACAGAGTGCCTGCATTTTCAGTTGGCAGATCAAAGCGTGTAGGGGCATTCTGATTGGCTGATGATACTTCAAATGGATTTA
>VUQK01020367.1:7411-17460 GCA_015106715.1 Bujurquina vittata
TTAGAAAAGACAAACAGTCCCACCCCCCCCCCACCACACACACACACACACCACACACACACACACACACACACACACACACACACACACACACACACAGGAGGCTTGTAAAACGAACAAAACCTTCACAAACCCAAATGAAGAGAAAGAACAAAGTAAAAACAAACAAACAAAAAACCAAAAACCTTTCCAAAGATCATGACAGGCAGAAAAAGAGAAAATAAATGGAAGAGTTTTTAATCAAAAATATTTCAGCTCGTAAAATGACATTTTCTGTACAAACCAGTCCAACATCTTGGCAGTGGATTTGGTGTCTTTGTTTCCATTGTAATAGAAACAAAGACACCAAGATCTGTTCATGTTTGCCACCTCAAAGAGGACCATTTAAGGTAAGTTTTAGCAAAAACTAAAGGTGTTTCTTGGCATTTTTATTAGAGGCAGTAAAAATAAACCTTTAAGTTACAGCCTGAAACAGCCCAGAGAAAGTGGTGAGTGAACAGCATGGCAGGACTGAGACCCGATGAACATCTGTATGCATGTATAAGCCATGTGTTTACAATGCTGTTTTAGAGGGCAGCTTTCGGGATAGGTCTTTCATATAAAGTGCGCTGCTGAGGTCAGCACACAGGTGCAGGACTAAGCTGTGTGTTCACATGTGCAAGCACGCTGCACACGCACGCATGCACGCACACACACACACGCACACACACACACGTACGCACGCACGCACACACAGGCTTACAGGAAAGCCAATTTCTCAGTCACAGTGGGGCTCCTTGGCATTTAAACCCTCTTCAAAGTCAGTCGAAAATATTGTCTATCAAGGCTGCATTAGCTTCATGTAATGCTTTTGCAGTAGTGAGATTTGCTGTGGTTTTAAGAAACTGCTCCTGAAACGCAGCTCATTATCACAAAAGAAACATTACAGCAACTTGGGGATTTGCAGAGGTTTGGTAGGACAATGTGAGGGCGGAAGTCAGGCTATGATGTCCTCAGTTTGGCACTATAGTCAAATTCCAATACGTGGACCATTTGAGTGATTGCTATTGTTGGCAAAGACTATTAAAAATGTATTGGTTTGTGTGCTAAGCTGCATGAAACCAATTAAAAAATGTAGAAACAGCAGGGTGGTATAGTGTTAATGGTCACCGCTGTCACCCCTTCCTCCCACTGTCTAGGTGCCAGTAGCTGCCTGTGTCTGTGTGTCACCCCTGTGATGGACCGGGTGACCTATTCGTCACTTGTCCCCACCTTTCACCCCGTGTCACCTGGAAAGGCTCCAGTCTCATTGCGACCCTGGTTGGCTCAGAAAATGGATAATGGACAACTGTAAAAGCAGACTATATTGTTGAGGACCTCCTTGTATATATATGTACAAATACAACATATATTTCATTATATATATGTTTTATTAAAAATATTATGTGTATTATACACTTGACTGAAAGTGTACATTCTGTTTGGGGAATTCCCAGCTGTTCAAATGTTTGTTTCAGAAGCATATGTTGTGAACAGTGAACGGTGCTGTTGGAGCACCGAACAACACAGCAGCCACATGTTTATTTTCTTGCTCCAGCACCTGTCATCCACTGATGGGTAAATGTAAGGACAAACGCTGAATAATTAAATTTCACCAAACATTACCTTCAGCAAGAACACACAAGGTAAAGAAAGAAAGAAAACAGCCGATATAGAGCTTACTCTGTTTAATTTAAGGATCAAAAAATATGACAATATACCATACAAGATTTTGATTTAATCAATAATTCTTGTGTACAGGTTAAAAATACAATATTTCAGGAAATGCTCTTTTTTCAGGTGGTGGATCTTTTGATTGTTTGCATGGTTCTGCAAAAAGGAAAATAATTAGCAGCTCTCACACCTAATACCAGTAACTAAGAAACAAGCTCAAGTATATCTAATTGAAATTAAAAACCTGTCTGAAAAGCCTTCATGGATCTGAAACAAATGAAAAAAAAAGCTTATCTGTAAAAAACACTACTTTAATTATATTTAAAGCCTTCTGAATAAATGTACTTGGCCCTATTTTCCTACCAGTGAGTTTAGGTCGTCAACTTCAGAAGCTTGAGGCTTTTTCTAAGTACTTGTAAGAATTTCAATATACAGTATTATATATATATAAATTGCCAACTGGAAGTTTGAACAGTAGCTTGTTATTTTATTTCATCAGAGCAAATACAGTAGTGCTTTTGTACCTGATGGTTTTGGGAACTACCCGCCTTCATAGTAATTTTATTTTTAAAGCATTTTTAGTCTTTTTTCTGTCTACATGGCTTTTGTTCTGTGGTGGAGGCAAAGTAGAGATTTAACAAAGATTTTTTTATACTTCGCTCTGACAGCTCAAAAACATGCTATGTTCCCTCTCTCGCACATAGGCTAGAGATGTTTTCTAATGTTTCACCAATATTTACTCTTTTCTTAATGCCAGCGGCTGCATTCATGTGTTTCACTCTTGAATCAACCGTACTGGACAAATCATAATTCTTAAGCTGGAAAAATGCTTCCTCTCTAGTATGAGATTAAAAAAGGCCCTTAAAAAGCCTCTCCATTCCTGCAGTGCCCACTTACAGGAAAAAAAAAGTGCATACCCAGGACAGTTGCTAGAACCATGAAAAAACCCTGCAGTCCAAAAGCACCTAATGGCACTGTTGTTGATAGGTGCAATAGGACCATCCTGACCCATATGAGGGCTATTAATTATTGTAATTAGCCACACAATAATAGAATCCTAATATGGTGTTGCTTTATCTTAAATATAATACAATTTTATCCAATTATTCCCAAGAAAAATTGATGAAACTGAACAGTATGGTCAAATTTTCTGAATTTATAGAAAGAAAAAAAAACCTTGGAAGAACTGGTAATTATTCAATACCAAAACCTTCTCAAAGTTTCCAAACTTGAATATGGAAATGTATGCAGACTGGCATTCTGCCAGCATTGGATATTGATGTTTTCTCCCAGAAGTATGGTCTTCAAGTATTTAAGAAAGAACCTTGAGTTTAAGGATCAAGCATTAAAAAGAATCAAGGACAGAGGCTTCGTTACTAGATCCATGAATATCTCAAATATTGTTCAGGATGTCTAAATAACAAATCATTGGGTCTTTTTTTTGTTTTCAAATCAAAACCTGGGCTGCAGTCACAAAAGGGAAAGATGATGTGGCCGTTTCCCACAGTTAAACATAGATTTTAGCACCCTATTTGTATCTACAATACTCTAGACAACAGAAAGGATCAGATTCATTGATTATTAAACATTCTTATATTTACTTTTTGATTTTAGTTTAAACTACTGTTCAGCTACAACCTAGGTCTAACACAGCACTTTAGTTTGAGCTGCAGTATGCCATATATATTTCCAAAAGAAAAACAAGACCATAAAATGACTCCACACAGCTTCTGCAGCACAATTCCAGTTTTACTGCCAAATGACTGCATACATAAATATATCTCTGCAACTCTGAGATTTTTCTGTCCTCACAAATGTCTGGCTGCCCTCAAGCAGAATCACTTTTGCTACCTTCACAGGCTTAAGCTAAATACTGACCTCCTGGATTTACAGCTGTAAACAAACTCCTCAAGGACCTGTCACGTTTTTGTAACTATTTTAGAAAATATGTTGCACACAGACACGTAGTGCTCCAAAGGCACATTGAAGAGGAGAATATCTCAGGCAATTACCAGGACCATATTTTAACTTGGTGGTTAAAAGTTGTTGAAACGAGCATGGCACCTCCATTTTAAACAAAGTGAGGGAGGTATCGTGAAAGTTTCAAATTCCTTTCTGTATATCCCAATTGTCTTTTCTATTCAATATTTACCTGCAACACATCTGGCAGCATGGACGAGGTAAAAGAGAAGCTGTTTGAGGTGATTTTTTTTTTTTAGAAAAATATATATTCATTTTTTTCTAGAACAGATCTCATGGAAATAGTTCACGTGGAGCTACAGTATCTAACTCTCTCTGTGCTATGAGGACAGGATTCTGAGTGACATTAAGATAATAGGATAATGGTTAATATTTCAACGGCTTTTTAATGACTTTCAAATAAGCGCATTTTTCCTGAATCCACAGAATCCCGATCGTAAGTTGTGCATTATGAATGGATATGCATTAATTAGACAGCCTGCTGTATAAAGGTATGTGCAGCATTCTCACAGGCATCTATGCTTGTTCCAACAAAGAAGCAACGCCACCCTTTCTGGTGTAAATAACAGCGGCGATTTTTTTCAGATATTTTTCTCACTTGTTCGTCTCCCCCCTCCAGGCCTCTCTCTCTCTCTCTCTGTCATCCCTTCTCTGGGTCTCCCTCTCTGAGTTGGTGATACATTGATACATCTTGGCAGTGGATGTGGGCTTTCACTGCTGCCTCACTCTTATGCCCCGTGGTGCCTCTTCATATCTCATGGGAGTTGTGTTTTCCTCCTCATTCGTCTCCCTCTGCCTCCCACCCAGCCCGCGTGGCCCTTTTCTTTCTCTCCTTTCTCACTCCTCGAACACTTTGTCTTTAATTAGAATTGACCTGTCAGGACAAAGCCCCTCTGACTCACTTTACTTCACCTCTGACCCTCCGACCTCGTGTTCACTTGCATTCACAATCTGCTTTTCACATGCTTCCCTAATTGTGTCACTGCATATCCAAATCAGTTCTTTCACTCTGCCCAGTTTCTTCATGTCAAGCTTTTCTTCCACTGTGCTCCATTCATCCTGTCTATCTCATAAACATCCTGCTTCCCCTGTCTCTTTTCTCTCTCTCGTAATATCGAGGTCTTAAAAATGCCTGCGCTGACCCAGTCCCCCCCACCCCCCACCCCCACCTCTTCCTGATTTCGCCCGCTCTCACATTCTCCTCTCCCCTTTCTTGTAAGTTCTCTCAGTGTCTCATGGTGTTCTTGCCAAACTTGTCGCCAAGTTGCTGGATGAGCAGAGCCAGCTCGCCTGCGGCCTGGGACTTCTCCTCCAGGAGTTCATAGCGGAGGCTGGAAATGTCTTGCTTGATCTCCTTCAACTCGCCTACAACACAGTCACACACAGACGCAGGTACAAAAGAAGAATTGAGGTATGGCACAGCAATTAGGGCGCATTAGCATGAATGAACAAAGGCATGCATGTGCTGACATGTGAGTGATGACATCGTTTTACACTCAAGTACGCACAGTACAGCCACAAACACAGCAACCTCCTGCGTCTTGTTCCTCACATACTCACATTTAAAAAGCTTGTATTCCCCTTTTTTGTACGCACAATACTCCACAATAACAACCCCCCCCCCAAAAAAACACGTCTACAAGCAATTTTTAAAATTTATTAAAATGAAAAGATTGAAATATCAAATCTGAAAGTTTTCTTTATGGCACTGAAAATCAATCTCTGGTGCGTCCTGCTTCTACCAATGGTCCTTGAAATGTTTCTACAACCAAAATGAAGTCAGTTGTGCTATACTTCACTTCACTTCACTTCAATTCATTTGAAATAATGAGCATAGGCAAATTTATTTATATACAGTGAAAACCAAGCCATAAGGTTCAGGGAACTGTCTGTACACTTATCACACAGGACTGTGTAAAGAAACAGAACTGCTGAAGGAACCAAGAACATTTCTGCAGCACTGAAAGTGTCCATTGTTCTCTAATGGAAAAAGTTTTAAACCCATCTTTAGCTCTGCCCACTTAGCCAAACAGAGTAATCAGAGATGAAGGGCCCAGTGCAATGCGTAACCGGGAATCTGGTGATCACTATTAATGAGATTCAGAGCTCCTTTGTAAAGATGGGATAACTTTACAAGACAAACTCAATGTAGCAGCCACCAATTAGGCCTTTATGGTAGAGTGGCCAGACTCTTAACTAAAAGGCACATAACAGCCCATGGGAGGTTTGCCAAAAGGCACCTGGATGTCTCTCAGACCATAAAAAGCAAACTCCTCTGACCTAATGAAAGGATGATTAAACCACTGGCCAAAATTCCCAGTGGAGTGTGTACAGGAAACCAGGCACTGAGCATTACCTCATTAATACCATCCCTACAGTCAAACATGATGGGACATCATCATGGTGGGTTTTTCAACAAAGACTTAGCAGATAGATATACCTGAAAGTGGTTCCCCATCCAACCTGGTTTCAAGGGATGGGAAATCTTCCAAAATAAGAGTATGCCAACCTTGTAGCAGCCTCTGATTATTAATGTAAAATGAACATTTGAGCCTTTTTTAAAATTTATTCTATACATTTGCAAAGCACTCAAAAACCCTGAAAACAAAACAAACAGTTTTTGCTTCATCAATTTGGAGTGTTACAGCTCCATTCATAATTTTTAAATGAACTGAATCCGTTTAAAAATGATTCTGACACATAACAATATGCAGAAAAGTTGAAAGTGTCTGAAAACTTTCCAAACACACTGTTCCTTAAGCACATAATGACACAATGAAAGTGGGCTTTAATGAAGAGGGAATTTTTACCTTCATTAACTTCATCACTCTCTCTGTCCACTTGAGCCTTAAGCACATACCGCTTAATCAGGCGCTTCATGATCTTCTATGAGAAGGAGAAGAAAAAGAAGATTAGACAGAGAGGACGTGTCAAGGGAATGTGACGATGAATGCTATCTTTACCCAGTAAACGTCCCTGATTGCACATTTTGAAACTCATCCACTTTTGTGTGTATACATATTGTACAAAAACACAGAACTGTGAGGATAGAGCTATTGTGCCTCTGAGATAGTATGTCAGACACTGAGAATAGATATGTGGCCAGTGGGGATATCCTGCAGCTGCTTGCAAGACTCAAGCAGCCACTTCCTGCATGTAGGCATATGGGTCCTGTACCTGGCACCCCACATGCAGCACACATGCATGTCACACCAGCTGACATTTCACTGTTGTGTGTGTGTGTGTGTAGGTAGTGCAGTTTACTGAAAAAACACACAAAATGGGTTTGTGACAAAAGTGCAGTCAGCCGATGAAGGAAGCTAGATTTCCCTCAGGGGAGAGTTGAAGAACACACTAAGGAGGAGAGCATCTTTGCCCTTCTCAGTCTTATACTTTGAGCTCATTTACTGAGTGCCTGCCTTCGATCTCTTTCAAACAGCTCATTAGAGGAATTTTCAGTCTTACCGTTGCTCTCCTCTTTCTACCACTTCCTTTCAGTTAATGCCCTTCCATCGAGAAATTTCTTCCTTATCTTTGTGTCTCCCTCACACCTCTTTCCTGTCTTTTGTATCAGAATTTCCTCACCTCTGCCATCTCCTTTCTCCCTCATCACACTCCAGCGAACCTCACCCTCTCTATACCTCTACACCCATCTGATATTGTTCTGTTACATATTCCTTATGCAGTCTCATTGTCTCCCATTTGATTCTTCTCTTGCCTCATTCAGCTTTCCTCAGCAAGCCTATATTGTCTCATCTTCTCTCTCTGCATCCAATCCTGTCTCCATCTTACCTGGTACCTGGTGGGGTGTTTTCTAGATTTTCTTTGGGTGAACTCTTCTCCTGGTCGTGCATAAGACTTGAAGTGTTCATCCTACAACAGCGAGAAACAGATAAAAGAAATCAAGTACTAATGTCACATGTTAGGGCTGTGGATCATGTCAGACGGAAGCGTCTGAAAAGAGTGTTAAATGAAGCATCACAGAGTCAAAACAGCAATAAAAGAAAGACTAGGGCTTAGTGTTTATAAATATCTAGTGTGGAGATGTTGGAAAAGAGAAGGCACAGAGAGTCGACTGCTTTCCATGTCTATGACCTTGCTTTGTAGCATGTTTGCCATTTTAACACTGCAGTGTAAAAAAAGAGCTTTAACCGGAGTGTGAACACACGTAAAAAGCTAATACCCTACTCTAAAAGCAATAAAGGTACAGGAAACGTATCTAAAAGAGTAAATGCTCAATATAAAACTAAGTTTAGCAATAAAAAGAATAAACAATATTGCTCTCCCCAATAACCACTGACATAAAGCCATGAAGCATCAGATCACAGGTGATTCCAGTTTCTTTTTCTTTTGCAGGGAAGCTCATCTTGTGTTGTCTAATGGACATCATGTACAGCATTGTATGATATTGTGAGGCAAATAAATATCTTTTTAATCAGGTTTTTATCAATTCACTGCTTTATTGAACTACACACCCAGATGGCTACTGTTTTAGATTTATGAGTGTGAGAAACACATATTTTATGCAGAAGTTTTCCAAAGGTCAGCTGACAAAGCTGAAATCTCTTTGGTGTGTTTTCTGTGATCTAGTCCTGCTTCTGCTGCCTCCAGCTTCCTAATATTGAAATTAACTCTCCCTACTGCTGTGAAAGGCAGTTAACCAAAGAGCACGAACACAAATACCACTGCAAAACAAACACTTGCTGAATGAACACAAACATGCACATACATTTTATGAACATATGCTTTTTGAAACTACCATGATTAGCTTCACTTTTCTCAGACAAAACATTCACCATCCAGTGAGAAGATATGGACTCAGAAAGAGCAGGCTGTCTTTTCCTAATCTCAGCTGACATTTTCCAGCACTGTACTATGGACCGGTGTGAGCTCATGTATCGATCGCTTCCTGCATCCACTTGGCTCGGCTGTGAAACTGTCAGAATACTTTCGCTGCTCACGGAAGCAGCAAGGTGTAACCCATCTTGTCCTGCCTGGGCATTTGAGGAGATGTGGGTAAAGCTAATGGCCTGCCTAATAGCCTAGCTGAGGTGCTGGGGTGAGCCATTTGAGCTTAGGGATCAGGCAGAATAAATGCCTGCAGACAAGACAAGTACCAAGACTGATTGCGCATTAAATGGTCTATGCTATTTTCGTCACACAAGAACTTCTTTTCATTGCAGAGATTTGTTTTTATTTAAAAGGACAAATCATGAAAGGAACAAGGTGTGAAACCGAACCAGGTTTCAGCTGCATTTCCAGATTTGCAGTGGGAATATCTTAGATGTCCTCCATCCTCCCTGGGTTGCCTGAGCACAGTCTACAATTACAGTTGATAAAGATTCAGTATTTGACGATCATTATACAAATAGTTGACCCATACGGCCAACATCACTGAGGACTGTGGTGGGTGTAATCACCTTTATTGATTTTTACAGTTTACCTAAGTCCATGTGGGAAAATAACAAATAAACACAATTTAGCCAGGAAGGATCCTGTCAACAAATATAGATGGAAAAAGCACTGCAGACCGTTATTAAAAAATACACTGCTAAAAACCAAACCAAAGCAAAATTTACTGTAAAATTTCAGTCTGGGAATGTCTATTATCATTATTATATTATTACATCTGTTACTGAATGGCTGCTGCCACTTGATTTGAATAATCATTAATTAGCCATGAATCAGTAGTCAGCCAGTGTGTTTAAAGTAACCAAATATGTTACTAACACTGACCTTGGCCTGGGAGTTGAGCATGCCCATCTCCAACTCATTATGGTGATGGCCATTGACCTTGCAGAGGTGAATGAGACAGGATTTGATCCGTAGGACCAAATAGTAGAAGGACTTAGGGCTGGGAACAAGGTTAAAGGGGGCTGGTAAAGTACGTCCCTCATCAAAGTAGGAGAGCCATAACTTAGCTCGGGCAAACTTCCACTCCACATCGGCATCCTCCTGCAGAGATAGACAGAAAGAAGCAAAGAGTGTATCTGGGGATACATGAAAATTACATCAAGAATAAATAAACTTGTTGAACTGTAGGTTATTTAACTCCAGTCAATAAGGACAATGAAGTCCACACACTCAAAGGTATGAAAATACAGGTTATCACACCAAACTTAATCTCATATGATTAAGTTTGTGCATCTCCAACAATCTGAATATTGTTAAAAGGTTTATTTTTCGTAATTCAGTTCAAAAGGGTAAATTTTCATTTATTTTATATTCATAACAAATCTTTGTTTTAATTTTAATGATCACGGTTTATCGCTCATGAAAATCAGAAATCCAGTATCTCAAATTATTAGAATATTTACTAAGATAAATTAAAAAGGATTTACTTGTGGCCGTGCCTAGATGTTGCTGAAGCCCTGGTT
>VUQK01020367.1:19619-30984 GCA_015106715.1 Bujurquina vittata
CTTACCTCCATGACTGCAGCCTCGTCCACTGGGAGACCAGTCGGTGGTGCCACTCATGTGTTAACATTGCCATGGCAACCTCTCTCTTCCCCTTGCCCACCACGCCACACACACACACACGCACACACACACACACACACACACACACACACAAACAGACACAATTACCTTCAAATACACCCATACGGCACCGTACGACACAAAGCAAGACTGAAAAGGCAGGGATAGGTTCAGCTCCAGTATTTGAGAGATTGGTTTATAAAACTCTGTTCATTAAATCCTCAGCCTGCTCCTTTCTTGACCTTTATTCAAAATACAAACATCTCTGCAGTTAATAGAAAGAAGAATTTGATTTAAGATGAATGTGCATGTGATCCTTTTTTGGGAGTATCAAGGTTATATTTAGAAAGATTTTTAAAAAACCCACACATTTATAGAAATAACCGAAGTGAAATATAAGTTCTGCAGATTAAATGTCATAGTGACTTATACTTCTCACTCTTGTGGTTGATGTATATGTACAGTTCTTAGCTCCACTTGACTGTACCTCTGACATTTAAGTACGATAACTCAAGCATGGCTAATGTTTCATTTAAAGTGTGCTTTGCTTTTTCTACTGAGATCCACAGTCAAACTCTCAGTTCTGCCTGGAGGATCATTCTCTCACACTGACCCAGTGTGTGTTTGAGGGCCAGAGGGCTGAGAAAAGAAAACAAGGTAAAACAGCACAAAGCTCTGAGATCCCTGAACATTGACATTCACGAACATGTCTACTGTTAAATATTCCATAAGTGGTATGCATGGGCTTGAGATGACAGAGGGGGGCTCAGTGGGGAGGAGGGAGATGCCTGGTTGGATTGCTGGAGGGGCTGGTGGTGGGAGGAGGCTGTGGAATAGAAGATCTGTAGGTTCCTGGTTGAGAGCTATGGGTGTCATCCAAATTATCTTCTTTCAAAGAGACAGTGCTTCATTGGCACAGAGAAAGGTAGGTGATGGCACCTGCTGGTGGCAAACAAGACACTCACATGCATACCAAGAAAGAGGCAGACAGAAACACACACAAATATGCTTTTCTCTCTTCTCTATAACAGAGCTTAAAAAACAGACTCCTTTGGGTACTTCAGCTCTAACCTTTCAAGAAGAAAGCCAGACACAGTCTTTAACCTTCAACACCAGCTCAGTGAGTTTGTCTGTGTGTTCTGTCTCTTAAACTCAGATATTAGACATCCAAAAATATCTTCTATCCTTGTCCTATATACTTACTTTAAAATACACAGCTCCCAGGAAACATTAAGCAACTCTGGAATTACTTAAATATTATGGAAACTGTTACCCTCTCTCTTTTCTTGTCTCTTTTTTGCATTATGTTTTGCATGGATCAACCTTGCACATTCTTGCTGCTGATTAGAAATGCTTCCATTCAATGAGTCACTTTATCATGCTGGCCTCTAAATATTGGCATGCAGTCACCATTGTCCTGTGTATTTTCTATGTTAGGTGAATAGCTGTAAAACACTGAATAACCAGACATTCCTCAGGCATTTCACTGATTTATCGATGTTGTTTCCATATATTAAGTTACCCAACCTTGTGTTGCGAGTTTAACATGCTATCACCAGCTGCTTTGTTAAGTACACCTGTTCAGCTGTTCATTGATGCAAATATATGAGCAGCTGGTCACATGGCAGCAACTCGATGCATTCAGGCATGTAGACATGGTAAGACGACATGCTTAAATTCACACTGAGTATGAGAATGATGGAAGGAAAGGCGATCTAAATGACTTTGAATGTGGCATGGTTGTTCGGGTCTGTCAGGCTGCTCTGAGTATTTCAGAAACTGCTGCTCAATGGCAGCAGTTCTTTGGTCAAAAATGCCTTGTTGATGTCAGAGGAGAATGCCCAGACTGCTTCGAGCTGATAGGAAAGCAACAGTAACTCAAATAACCACTCTGCATACCAAGGTATGACATCAAAAATGGCTTGTTGATGTCAGAGGAGAATGCCCAGACTGCTTCGAGCTGATAGGAAAGCAACAGTAACTCAAATAACCACTCTGCATACCAAGGTATGCAGAAGAGCATCTCTGAACACACATCATGTCAAACCTTGAAGCAGAAAGGCTACAGCAGAGGACCATAAAACCTGTGTTTCCTGTCAGTTAAGAAGTCAGTTTATTTTATATATCAACAGTCTTGCTCAGTGTCATAAATGCTAATTCCACTGTTAAGCTGGTGACACAGGCATGTACTGTTTTTGTGATCTATGCATATGTGCAGTGCTTACATGACCTGGATGCCGTTTATCACAGAGCACTGAGATTCATCACAAGTACAGTATATTCTTGGTCTGCTCCCCTTTAACAAACAGACTTGTGCTCATCAAAAAATTATGGGAAGTTACTGTCTTTTTTAAACCTGAACTTTATGGTCTCTACTCAGACTGTCCAATAATTTATTCTGTTATTCTATATTTATTTTGACTTGACATTTATAATTTTGGATGTTTATGCCTCACAGTCCCCATCTTATGTATCTTATGTCAATTTCTTATGTATACATAACATAGTGATTGCACTGTATTTTACGGCATTTCAGTATTTTACTGTTTGTGTATTAGCTAAACCACGATGACTGACCTGCAGCCTATCTTCGCATGACATCTTCATAAAACATAGTTTGACAATCCAGTCTTTTGCCATTAAACAGAGCTTTTTTAAAAATGGTTAATGCCAAAGCGATATTTCCTCCTGAGGATTTTCTGTGTTACTGTTACTCATTTATTTGACATTACACTGTTTTAGTAAGTTGCATGAAGGACTACAGAGTTGTCAACCAAAAAGAGGCACCTATTGTATTTGAGAAGGGAGCATGATGTTGTAGTGGATAGTCCCTGACTTCTTTCATAGGTGGGCTTATGATACAAGCAAGCAAAAGGCAGGAACATATCACTATGCAACAAGTCACCGACTTCCTCTGCATCTTCAATGTAAATGTACACATTAAGGACAATATGCAAGCATGCAAACATCTATCCCCATCCCATCGGGGTACTTAATAAGTACTTGAAAAAATATGCATCATACAGAGGGATACAAATTACTGGCGTAAGCACCAACATATTATAGTGACATCAATATCTGAAGGCATATGTAAACAGAAACACATTCAAAAGCATTTACAGCAGTTCTTTGGTAGTTTTCTTCTTTGTGTTGTCATGATAAAGGCCCCAGGCATCAGACAGGCAATTGCTGTGAGACTACCAGTGAGTAGGGGAAGGCTGTTTTCAACAGTACCATGTCTTCACTCACTATTCACGTCACACACATCCAGAAGCCAATTGTGCAATCAGGAGAGGAGAGGAAGGTGATTTTGGTGGATTTCCCTTGAAAACCTGTTATTTTGATCCTTCTCTCTTTCAATAATGTTTTGTCACTTATCCAAAGCCGCACTTTCATGATTAAAAAAAGAACCCTTTCCTATGGCTTTGAAATTTGAAAGAAAACAAAAAGGAAGACAATTATCTGCTCTTGATTATATTATATTCGAATAATCTTTGAAATCAAATTATCCTTCCAATTATTCTTCCCGGACTCTGTTCTGGCCCTGTGAAATCCTCACTCGATTTATATTTTCATGTTCCTAAAATTCAAGTGCAGATAATGATGAAGGGCATTGTTCCAGCTAACATTAAGGTCCCATTAAACCAGACATTCACAGGAACACACAATTAAAATCTAGCACTCGTCACACAGCAGACTATTTATATTCCATGTTCATCTGTTCGCCTAGGCAGTTTAATATAACGTCCAAAAATCTGTGATATTTACGCGTTGGCAGTGTCAGTGAAAGTGAATTCCTTCTTACAGCAGCATCCATGTCAACTATGTAAAAATATATGGCTACATACATACCCCTCACTTCTATCAACCCTCATGTAGATAGAATATTTTCTTTGTGCTGTATGCAGACTATTTAAGCAAGCAGTGTTTCTTCCTTTATACTGGATTATGTTGACGCATGGGCAGCCAGTAATGCTGTGCGTCCTCATTTGTTTTCCTTGCCTTGTTTTCAGCTTATTTAATTCACTAAAATCTGCGTGAGATGCCTCTCAGGGAGAAAGTGCAATTATGGAAAATTTAAATGTATCCTTGGAGATCAACGGCACTGATAAATTTGAATTTGTGTTTCGCTAATGTCAGCTAAGGTTCCAGTCATGTGCGTATTATTTAATGCCCTGTTGTGGAGATGGATGAGATGCTTGGTGCTCTGGATAATGGAACATTTTTTAGTAACCTAAGAATCAGATTATTTCATTTCAAACCCGCGTGTCTCCATGTGTGTGTGTGTTTTACAATAGCATTGTACAATAGGCAGTGAATCAGCAGGGACAGTTGGCATCTGGAAACGGCTATGGACTGTGTGTTATTATCTGTTATTAAGAGTGGCAGCTCCCTGTAGCCTGCATACACCAAGATGGCTTCACCACACATGTACAGGCACTCACACATAAATACATAAACAATGTTTCCAACACTCAAACACTCTTTTCTGACTTGTACCCATTACTTTAAAAAGGCATTACATTACATTTAATTTCATTCATATCCTGTAGCTGTGCCCTCACCTTAAATTAAGTCTTCAATCTAAAATGTTATCAGGAGTTTTTGTCCCCAGAAAGCAGCTCATTCCCCGCAGTGTGACCGTGTAATCAGATTTATGTTCCCTCGATATAGTAATGCAAGCACACACACACGCACACACACACACACACACACACACACACACTTACAGTTAACCCTGCAGGACACTGACAGTAAGGAACTGAGTCTCTCTCACTCTCTTTCTCTCTACCACATTCATGCTGCATACAGCCTGGCGTGCGCCTGAGTATGTGTGTGGGAGACTGGTGAGTCACCTCGGCTCTGCAGGAGCAGCCCCAAACCCAATCACCAGCAGGCCCAAATCAACCTCTCCGCCTCAGAGACATGCTCTCAGTCTTTCTCTCTGTCTCCCTTGCAACTATGGTCGTCTTAGCTCCTCTCTCTCATGCTATCATCTCCGTCTCTTGTTTGGCTGTTCTATCGCACTCCCCTATTTTCTCATTATATTCCCATTGCCATTGCTTTTATATCTTTCTCCACATCGCCCTTCCTCCCTCCCACTCACTATTTCCATCTTTCATCCTAACAGCTTTTAGCTATTTCTGTCACTCAATCTCTTCTTTTGATGTATACTTTTTTTTTTCAATATTTTTCTCCTCATATATTTCTCCTCGTTGTTTAATCTGCAGCAACATTTTCACTGGTCAAATGAATAAATGTAAATGCAGCCTTCTGTTCTCTCTCTCTCTCTCACTTTCCAGCTGCCCTTCAGTCTTAAGCCAGTCTTAAGCAAACCTTGCTACACGCGGAACATACAAACATACATCCATACATGCACTATGATCCTTATACAATCATAATATGATACATTATATTGTGACACACCATTCTAATCTGACATTGTATTCTGTATTATCACATTCCATATGGTGCTCAATTGGAATGTCAATTGAAGAAATATATGCGAATGTGGGATTTGTATAAAATATTTGCATACGCCAAAAAGATGTTGGCAAGACTGTCCCACTCAAAGGAGACAGTGAACATATTAACATATATACATACACTAGGATCAGTATAATATAATATTTTACTCTCCTTCCCAATTGATACTTCTCTCTTTTTGTCTCTAGTTCTGCAAACAGACAAATACTCAGACAAATATAGACGAAGCATCTTTAAATATTAAATTCAGTTTAACTTTCTATCTGTTACGCCACTGGAGCTGTCACCATGGCGACAAAAAGGTGGGGCCCTTCCCACCTCAGCTTTTAATGAATGAATGAATGCAGTTCCCCAGAGATTTTCATATGTGCATGCGTGTGTGTGTTTGTTGGTGTTTTTGCTACACAGACAAAAATGCAGAGGGAAAAAGCATGGGGAAGTGAACAAAAGCTGATTTGTGTGTCTGTTTATGATGGTGTTCACACTGGTGTGACAGACAGTGGGATACAAAATGAGGCAGAGAGTGAGCAACGCAAAACGGGGCTGTTGTGGTGTGTATCTTCAGGCAAGCTGTGAGAGAAATCTTATTAAGTGGGGAATACAACACCACAAGATGAGCAATTAAGAAGCTTTTGATAGTGAATCAAGCACAACATCAACTTTTTTTTTTTTAATTTGCCTGTTCCCCTCACTGTCTGTCTGTTTTTCTGTCTCTATGTCAAGTGTGTGGTTTATACCTTTCCATAAGCATCAGGACTGTTTGGTTATGAAAATATGTGATATCAGGTTTTTCTTTGCATTTTTCATGATCATTTGTTAAATATTTCCCTAGAGCAGCAATAATCTCGTCATAGCTTTCCAAACAAGGCAAGCTTTGTGTTTCTCCACATGTTTGAGAAGTGTACATTGGGCAAAAGTGGAAGAAAAGAACTACAGTTATTGGGATCACTTTACAACTCTAGATGATTGATTTCCTTCATCAGAGAACATAACGTACCATTTTTGATAGTCATTAGTTAGGGTATCATTACCTAATCAGAAGACTTATTTTGGGTGGGGTTGGGTGGAGAGTGTTATAAGTAGAGATGTAATCAAAACTGATACTTACATTACCGTTTGATATCAAATTCTAAAATGCAACAATATTGTTCTTTCTTTTTTTAAAGTACTGTAGTTACTGTGTCCACTGCATGTACTGAAGCATGTATACTTACACGGTGAAGGTGAAGAAGGGTACCCACAAGCACATGGAAGCAACTACACATGGCATAACAAAAATTACATGTGGAAAATGTTGCAATAGCTCCACCACAACTTATTGATAAGAGTTGGGCAGTAAAAGGGAATGGAGCTACTTCATGTTGTCATCCTGAAATACAACCATGCAATACAACTACAAATACTATACATGCTACAAATGAGATAATTGTGAAACAATGTAGGTTAAAATGTTTGCAATGGATGATATTATATAAATGTTTACGCTTAATGTAACATAACTACTGTTATGCATCGTAGTAATGTTAGTAGGCTACTCAGGAACCTTCCAAACATTTCAGTCAGTGTCCTGTCAACAAAATATAAAACATTGTAAATAAACAGTCTGCCACCATCATGTTAGTGATTTAACAGGACTTCAATAAAGGAAGTGATCTTTAAGTATATAGAATTTTTAAAAAAATATTATTATGGTATCAAATTGGATATTGAGAAACATAATTTTACTAGTATTGACACCAACTAGAAATTAATTTATTTTACCTAACAACATTAGTTTCTGTCTTTTCAGGTTGTTCAGTACAATGTATTGTACGCACTTTAGCGTTAGCCTAATGTAGTATTTCCATTACCATATGCAGTGTAAACCCCCTGAGTTGGAGCTTCTTAACTTAGCTGAAATTAAATTAATTTATTGTCAGATGTCAACATTTCAGACAGCTTCAATCTCACCCAGAGGGAAACTGAATGCTTGACATAATTTGTCATGATAGTGAAAGAAGTTACACTAAAATAGAAAGTCGAAAGCTTTGCCACTGACATTTCAAATCCCTCACTGGTCACAGCACATGAATGAATTCTTTCTCTGTTACTTTTGTGCCTCTCTTCTTTCTGCTGGGCTCGCCTTAATTATAATTGTGTCTCCCCTTCTTATTTTGACATTCAGATGTGCTCGACTGGTAAAGGCTGAACATGACACATCTGCCTTGCCTTGAGAGCTAATAAATTCTTTCTTTTTCCTCTCACAACCGCCTATCTGCTATTCAGACCCCCTTTCTTCCACTTAAAGCTCTCTCTCCCCTTTACCCCTTCCTTCTTGTTTATCACCTCAGACCTTCTTTCACGGTTCCTTCGTTTTTTCCCTTATCCCCCCCCCCAAAAAAATACCTCAATCTGCACTTCAGTTTCAAACTCCTGCCTGCATCTTTAGACGTAAATCCAAATGCTATTTTTTTACCTTCCTTTTTGGCCTGATTCTCATTACTGCTGGTTCTTGGCCTTTCACATTGCATTATACCTTCTGCATTATCACTTTATATTCACCTTTAGCTTGAGATGCCTCTCATCTTGCATTTATGTGCTGCATTTCAAATTAAATGCATGCTCCTCTGAAAGCAACTTTAATAGGTTAAGTGACATGACTTAAAAGCACAGTATAGCATATAACATTTAAGTGAATCTGCAATAAGCATCAAATGCTAAAAGAAAACACAAGTAACAAAATGTATTTCACAGTACTTGCATTCTGATTTCTTCCCACCTTGTCAAATGATAATGCTGAATCTCTGCTAAGCCTGTGTGGTTGCTCAGTCTGCATGACCTTCTCTCATCCTCTCCTGTTCTCTCTCTTCCTTCTTCTTCCTCCTTTGTCTATGTATTTTGGCTGGTCTCCCGCGTTTTGCCTGAACAAAGAGCCAAGCCAAAAACACCCTCCTCTGCATCGCTCCCTATGGTTCTCTTCTCATCCCTCATCCCCTCCATCTAACTCTGTCCTCCTCTTCCACACTGACTTACTTTGTTGCACTGCTGTTAGCCATCCCTCTGATTCTGCTACATTTATCTGCTTTTCTTTCCACTGTTTCACTTCAGCATCAGTTTAATGAAATCGATACTTTGATTATGATTTTCAAAGTCCTTGACACACCTGTATGTCTTTCTCCTTCACTCGTCCCATAAGTATGAACAGATTTAATACCACCCATCTCCGTTTATTCTGCTTTTACCTTCCCTGCCCTTCTCGTCTCTCTCTCTCTCTCTCTCTCTCTCTCTCTGTGCAGTGTTGTCATGCATGGCTGACTGGAAAATAGAGACAGGTCCAGGTCTCCATCACCACTACCCAAATCAAAAGTGTATGTGTGTATGTGTGAGAACTGATGTGTACATGAATGGTTTGTGTGTCTGTATAAGTGCCAGGTATGCAAACACAAACAGTGAAATGTGGCATAGATGTGTGTGTTTAAATGTATTTGCACTTCTGAAAAGATAACTGTGTGGGCACTCAACAAAGAGCATGTGGTGAGGGTGTTTGGTTTTTTTTAAAAGTGTGAGTCAGAAGTGTCTTCACGCCTCAGGAGACTGGGTCAGGGTGTGGTCTATTATAATTCAGTCCCCATTAAGCCTCATGAACATGTGTGTTTATGCGTATATGTCAGTTTTTGCTAGTGTCACTGAGTATATGTGTGTGTGTTAAAGTGATACCCTCAGCTTCACTCCTCTCTCATATGCTGTGTCTTCCTTTCACATCCTTCCCTCTGTCCACCACCTTGACTGGTACACCCATTGCTGTAGACAGTAGAAGAGAACTTAAAGTAGCTTTTTGCTGTAACAACTAACATGTTAGTTTTAACATTTAAGTAAACACTTTCAAATAAGCAGTTTATTACTATTAATATTTGTCCCTTTTTCCTTTTTCTTTTGTTGTCACAAAACAACAACGAAGAAAAAGACCCAACCCGTTAGCCCTTCTATTCCTGCTTCTTTGCAGGTAGCTGTATACAAGTGGAAGATGTCCAATTTTGCATTTGTGTCAGGGCACATGTGTACTTCAGGCAGTGAAATGGCACAGACAACAGCATTTATGTAGTTGAAGTACTACCTTAATTTTAGAGGTTTTTAGTGAAAACTATAATAACAACATTACAGCGAAATGCAAAAACTGCCGGGGTGATAATATGTGTCTGACAGCCAAGAGCTCAAAGAGCTCTATTTCAAATTTCAAGAACCACTAGCAAACTAAGCGCAGTTCCACAACACAGGTGGAGAGGCCCATTGAGGATTAGATACTTAGATACTGTTATAGCTCTGAAACAAATGATGGCTAACTTTTAGTTAGCTAACACAGTCACTCTGAGGGCAATTGAGATCCTTGTCGCTGGTCAAGTGGTGGAGGAGATGTTGCCTCTCAACTTTCTGTTGAGTAAGGTACATGTACTGTTGTCCAGGGGTTCTCAGGGATCCATTAAAGGGCCCCTTAATAATCTGACCACAGATTAAGCATATGCTTGATACAATCTATACTCTCAGATACTAATCAGAAATGCACCCACCAGCCACTTTGTTAGGTACACCTGTTGACCTGCTCATTAATGTGAATATCTAATCAGCTACATGGCAGCAACTTATTGCATTTGATATTGAAGTTGTTAAAGTTCAAACTGAGCATCAGACTGGGGAAGAAAGGTGATTTTTATGTAACTGAATGTGGCAGGCCTGTCTGAGTGTTCCAGAATCTGCTGATCTGCTGGGATTTTCCCACACGGCCATCTCTGGGATTTACAGGGAATGATTAGAAAAAGAAAAAATATCAAGATAGGTGAGAAGAAAATGGTCAGACCGCTCCAAGCAGATAGGAAGGCAACAATAACTCAAATACCCACTTGTTGCAACCAAAGTCTGCAGAAGACCATCTCCGGATGCACAGCATGTTGAAGCAGATGTGCTATACAGTAACAGTAGAAGACCACACTGAGTGCCACTCTTGCCAGCTAAGAACAGGAAATTGAGGCTACAATTTGCACAGACTCAACAAAATTGGATAATAGAAGACTTTTAAAAGCATTGCCTGGTTGCATGGATCCATCCTGCCCTGCATCAACAGTTCAGGGTGGTGGTGATATAATGATGTGCAAGATATTTTCTTGGCACATTTTGGGCATGACATAGTGAGCATGATTTAAATGTCAGAGAACATCCTACCCGAGTATTTTTGCTAATTATGTCCATCCCTTTATGATCACAGTGTACCCATCTTTTGATGACTGCTTCCAGCAGGATAACACACCTTGTAACAACATGACAATGAGCTTACTGTACTCAAATAGTGTTCTATTAGACTGACTCACCAGAAATACAGTGGTATGAAAAAGTGTTTGCCCACTTCCTCATTTCCTGTTTTTTTGCATGTTTGTCACACTTAAGTGTTTCGGAGCATCAAACCAATTTAAACAATAGTCAAGGACAACACAAGTAAACACAAAATGCAAGTTGTAAATGAAGGTGTTGATTAGTAAAGGTGAAAAAAAATCCAAACCATCACGGCCCTGTGTGAAAAAGTGATTGCCCCCTAAACCTAATAACGGGTTGGGCCACCCTTAGCAGCAACAACTGCAACCAAGCGTTTGCCATAACTTGCAATGAGGCTTTTACAGCGTTCTGGAGGAATTTTGGCCCACTCATCTTTGCAGAATTGTCCTAATTCAGTCACATTAGAGGGTTTTCGAGCATGAACGGCCTTTTTAAGGTCATACCACAACATCTCAATAGGATTCAGGTCAGGACTTTGGCTAGGCCACTCCAAAGTCTTCATTTTGTTTTTCTTCAG
>VUQK01020368.1:3246-19740 GCA_015106715.1 Bujurquina vittata
GGTGAATTTTTTTGTTTCTTAAATTATTTTATTGTTTTTTTTTTTTTTTTAATTGTAAAAATTACCCTCTGTGCATGGAACAAGAAGCAAAGGGCAACATACAGTATATTTTACCATTAACAGGCTGACAAATTACATATTGTTTCATCAACCCTGATAGATTTTGCTTTGCAATTTACTAATTTTTAAATGCAGAAACAACCAGTATAGAGAAATCGACAATATAAAACAATCTAACAACCTGTGCAATGATTTTAGTACGTGTGATCTTAATGACGATGATATCGATGCTGATGCTGCTCATCGGTTTGAGGGTTATTGTGTGGGCCTTTTGGTTCAATGTCTGTGGTCGCCATCAATTCATTGTCTTCCGTTTATCCATTTTAGGGTTGTGAAGCTGTCAGAGGACAAGAACCAGGGTACATTCTGGACAGGTCAGACAACCATTCAGGCTCACAATCAACCCTATGGTCAGTTTAGAATAACTAATTAATTTAACCCTCATGCATGTCTTCGGACTGTGGACTGTGGACCTCAGACTGGATTCGAACCCACGGCCTTCTTGAAGTGACTGTGGTAACCACCCTGTGGAAATCTCCCCACAGAAAAAATTCACAAGCTTGAGCAATACAAACCGAGTTACTGTGCTGGCAGTAAATAGATTTGTAGTATTTTTGCCGCGGTTCATACTTCAGCTAACAACCTCACAGAAAGCAGTTCTTGTCATGCTGCAGATTAGCTGTGAGTACACAATACCTAAAAGAACTCAACTCCACTCTAATTAAGGAATGGTTAATCTTTCACAATAAACTTTGCGACAGACCTGTGAAACTCTTTTCTTCCTTTTTTTCTGGTCTGGTTGTCTTTGCCTGGCGATTGAGAATAGATTTGACTGATGACGCTTTGGCTGCGGCTCGTCTCATGAGGAACATTTGCCGCGTGAGGGAAATCATGTTGTTAATAACTACAGACTTCAAAAATGACAGCAAACGGTAATTTAATCTGAGGCCAAGCCACTCGTGTTTAAGTTTGACAGAATAATTATTACATTATTATTCATTATTACTAATTTTATGCCCTAAAACGGCTTGAATTTGCTAAAGCCTATCTCACTCGTGCACATGGTGTTTGGTGATGGTGGTGCAGGTTGTGGCGTAAGTGAGATGGGGCTGTCACTCCCATCTGGGCAAATCTTTTAGTTTGATAGGACTTAATTTGTCCCAAACCAGTCTGTTCCTAAAAATTAACTGAATATGTTCCCAAGCAGCGAGTGGGGACAACGGCATAAACATAAGCAACTCATGCAAGCGCTTATGCTGCTAAATGCAAAATACAAGCACATATTTCATTTTCCTGAAGTTACGAGTAGTAAAGTGAGCCGTCATATTACAACAACCTGCCCTTTCATCTATGACTGAGAGCGCACAGTGCAGTTAATCATCACCATCACACATAATCACTGGCACATCTTTGTCATAATAAGGAGGTTGGTTGTGAAAACTTCATCTATCTTAGAATAAATTAACATTGTATAAATGCTGCTTTTGAGAGCCTGAAACTGTTACCAGTTTAACACAGATTAAAGTTAATAGGTTGTGCCAATATGCTAATTTAGTTGCATTTCTTCACAAGAACCGAGGTGTAAATCACCCACCACCACCACCACCCAACACACACGCGCGCGCACACACACACTTTTTTTTGCTTCAGTTAAAGCAAAAAACACCATAGCTCAAATTTATTCTCCAGTTTTTGCATACTTTCTAACAGTTTGCTTTAAATGTTTTACATCAAGCCAACAGCAAACTTTCACAAACTCGCTCTTGTCCAATAAATCTTTTAGTACTGTCCTTCTGTGGTGTACTCAGCTAGGTGTGGGCACTGGGAATTGAATCAGCTTACTTCACATGCCATTAAGTGGAGAAGGTGAGAAACAAATCCACCTGCCTAGTTGTTGCTAACACAATATGCACTCCATCAAACAGGTCCAGTCAGGGCACAATTTAGGAAAGGTAGAGGACACTTCTTGTGCAAATCAAGATTGATATTGCAGCGGTGTTTGCACTGTTAGCCGCTGATTGCCAATGTATCTTGTGAGAACCGAATGTAGAGGCTGCAGAGTGTTCAATTTCATGCTTTAAACCTGCTTTGCATACAGCCTGCATCTTGTTTTTTTTCCTCTTGTAAAGCTGTTGTTCTCAAACTCATCAACAGAATTAAGAAGTTCAGGAATTTGCTCGATGTTAGACTGGAATTTATCTCATTTATTATTATTCTCTAATTATTTATTTCCATCAATGGAATTTCCGGATGTTGCACAGTGTAATTAAATGACATTAAATACATCACATTTGTGCCTTTTTCATTTATCATTTATCTGAAGCCTTTGGGATTTGGACAGGGTTTACCATCAATTAATACTAATACACTAATATGAGAAAAATGTGACCGTTCTTTGCATCTGTGTAGGTAAATTTGTATTGGAATGACGAACAGGGCACCAGCCATGAGCGTCGCACCACCATCTTAAGAGGAAACCAGCTTATATAGGCTCCCAAACAGGTGAAGCCACTGCCTAATCGGATGGGAGGAGTTGTTAATTGGAACCTGAAAAGGAGAAAGAAAACAGGCCCAACCAAAACTGACGAGGCCGGAGCCGTCACAGTACTATACATCCATATTGATTTTTACTTTAACCATAACCAGCCACTCATGAAATTTTGAGTAATACACACTTTGTTACTTGGACTTAGATGATATGATTCATATCAATTACAGGTATGTCACTACTGTATAAGGCTCGTTAACTTAAATAAAGACTGCAAATGAGGAAACACCTGGTCTGGCCTTCTCCAGGGGAAACAAAATCTACTGTACCATGCAGCTCAACAGAACTCATCATTGCTGTGAGGGTGATGCTATTCTTACCAAACAGTAGTTTTTATACAGTGATATTTAAAAATAAAGGGATTTGGCATCGTATGGCTATTACTATATACTCAACAGCTACTTTATTAGGTGTTCCCGTTCAACTGTTAATTAGTGCAGGTATGTAATCAGCCTAACCTTGAAGCAGATTGAACAAACATGTGTGCCACTCCCGTCAGCTAAGAGCAGCAAACTGAGGCCACAGTTCACAAGGGCTCACTAAAATTAGATGATAGAAGACTAGAAAAACATTACCTGGTCTGATGAGTCTCAATTTCTGCTCAGACATTTGGATGGTAGCCTCATAATTTGGCTTAAACGACATGAAAGCATGGGTCCCTCCTGACTTGTATCAGTGGTTCGGGCTGTTGGTGATGGTGTTATGGTGTGGGGATATTTTCATAGCACACTTTGGCTACCATAGTACCAACTGAGAATAATTTAAACAAAGCAGCCTACCTGCGCAGTTATTACTGACCGTGTCCATCTCTTTATGACCACAGTGCACCCATATGCCGTTCAAATGGCCTCCACCAGATTTCAATCCAAAGGAGCACCTTTGAGATGTGGTAAAATTGAAGATTCAGTGCAGTTGACAAATCTGCAGCAGCTGTTTGATGCTATCACAACAATTTGGACTAAAATCTTTAAGAAATGTTTTCAGCACCTTGTTGAATCTACAGCGCATGAAATTAAGGTAGTTCTGAAGGCAAAAGTGGGTCCAAGCCAGCCCTAGCAAAGTGTACCTAATAAAGTGTCTGGTGAGTGTACAAGTCTATTTCAGAATCAAAAATAGATCCGATATAAGAATAATGTATAATTTTGATCCCATGGCTCTTTTCATTAGTTCTATTTCTTTTTTTTAATGCATAAATTTTGTGGTAATTTTAAACTAAATTAGAAAACTGGAAATGGGTTCTTGTGGCCCATTAAGGGACGCAGCCCACACTTTGGTAGTCAATGCTATGGACTATAATGAGTCTGTAATTGCCAAACTTTCAAAACTGACTTCTTTTCCAAATCAGTTGTGCTGACAGTGTTTCTTTCAGGGCCCGTCTCATGGTGTACGAGGTAAATGGAGCAGTGCAGGCTCATATAGAGCAGCAGTATCTAAATTCTCTGGTGTCTTTTTGTTTTGCTACAGTGTGCTCCATTAATACTTTGTAAACAGTGTCACTGCCTCATAAATAAAATCCACACGAGTGGTACTTTTGAAAATCGAGCGAATCTCCTGTTTTGGCTTGTTTTGTGCAGAATTAGGCCCACTGAAGTTAATCCACTCTTTCCTCTTACTCATAGACTTAGCCTTCTACTTATATAACAAGTATAAAAAGAGCAGGTTCTTGATTATTAGTCTTTTTTTCTTCTCCAGCTTATTATAGAAAGCTATAAAGACATGACGTTTGATGAAAATCAGCAATTCTCTATAATAACTTTTTTTTTTTCCAAAACAGCAAATTCATCTAAAAAAAAACCAAACAATTTCTCCACCTTCTCATTTTCTTCAATTAGGAGGATGAGAGGCACGTTTTTCACCGAGTGGGGCTGCACTGTCTGGCAGTCTACAGTCAAAATAATGTAATTATCATTTCCCAACACAATGCGCTCAGATTTCTGGGGAAACTTTGCTGAGCTGTGACTGGAATTAAATTCCATCATTTCAACATTTAACTGACATTTAGTGGATTTTTTTTATTGGTCACAGTTAAAATTATTATAGATTTGTATTTGCTTATTAGTTTATTTTATTTTTAAATTTTTATTTTGTTTTTTGAGAGCATTCAAAGTGACTTCACTTGTACAGGTTTTATTATTTAAAATATTTTAGTTTAAGTACTAGTGTTAAAAAGGCTACTTTTTTAGTGGGACGGAATGTGGTGGCAATCTTTTTCTTTCACTGCGATGCAGAAATTAATCTTTAATCTGATTTCATGCCACATATGATGTATTTTACTACAGAAAAACATATTAAAAGCTGTTGTTTCTATGGCGAAACCCCCAAAATATGGCCCTGTAACTGTTTAAATAAAGACAATAAAAAATGAATAACATTATTTCTTTTTTGCCCCTCTTTTTTTAGCAGTGTGAACTTCTTCAACAAAAAGTGCTGTACAGTGGAAAATGACATAATGTAGACACACATTGATTTTTTATTGATGCTAATTCACACTTATTAGTAAATTACTGTTTATTATTAAACTTGGAAAAAGAGATGTGGTACCCTTGGTGCAACTAACTAAAAGTTATTCTGGGTCTTGAACAAAAAAAAGAGGGAAAAAAAACCCACATTAGTACCACAATCTGCACACAATTTGTTACATCTCTCAAGTCTAACCTTTAAAAAAAGCAGAAAGAAGTTGATATGAATGGCATTTTATGTCATCTTTTCAACCTACTCGATGCGTGACGAAGGTGAACTTTTATGTCTTTCACATAAATATCCGCATTTGCCTTATAGCAGCACATCTATTCATCTCCAAAAATGGATGAATCTTCCCCTTTGAAGAGACATTCATTAGCTGCAATAGCACGATAAATGGCTAAAATAAAGAGGAGGCAATTTCACATACTCCCACCAGAAAATGGCATTTGGACCTTGGCAAATGACATTTATGAAAAAAAGCTAGCAGCACAATTACAAAGCACACTTTAGATACTCCGATCATTGAACTTGAGATAATTAAATGCCTCATTTTGTTATTGTAGCAAGACTTTGACAATGAGAGATTGACAGATGGTGAGTCTAGGAAATGTAAAAGAGGGGGAAAAAAGGTGGTGATATGAAATTTTGGCTGCATTGTTACTCTCCAGATTTGCATTAGCAGTGGCTGAAATAATAGCCTTGATGTAGCAGGGGTCTTGTTGAGCACTCCAGGCTACAGGCTTTGAGAAAATGCTTTGAGAGAAACTAATTTAAAGCTAACCAAGGACCATAATCTTAGAAAATGAAAAGCCTGTGGGTTTTTAAAATGAGCATTTCTCCCTTGAATATCTGAAAATATTCACATAAGAAATTTGAAACTGAAGCAGTTAATAGATGCATAACCTTTGTAGCTCTTGTACACTCTTAATAAAGTCCATTCTTTATTATTTATTCCATGTCTCGAGCTTGTTTAAAACATGCTTGATTCAGCAGAAACTTAAAAACAGTCTATATTTCGATTAAATAGAAACTTCAGTGTGTTTAAAAAAAACCCCAAAAAACAAAACAGAATTGATTAATAGAGCATGCTGTACACTAAGCACCGAAAATGAGGTTATATATTGAAGAAGCAATAAACTTTCTTAGTTTCAGCATCAATAGTGTAAACAAGGAGAGAGAAACAGGCGAGTTGAATATCGATTCTCAGTTCATCAAGCAGACTATAGCAGCATGGCTCACAGATGGATCCAGCTTCACTCTCGCTATGTTCAGAAGTTAAGTAAGCTAGAAAGGTGTTGGTTCAGTTTCTGTAATCTTGCTAGCATAATGTGTCAATGAGATTAAATGTTATTTCACTTTCAGAGCTCCTCACCTGTTCAGGAGAAACTACTTTGACCAGAAATGACTGCAGTTTGCAGCCTAATGACTCGTTGATTTCTTTTTCATGTAGTTTATCCTGCATACCAACGATTCAGTGAGTCTAAACTCTCGGATGTATTTATTTGTTACATTTTATTTTACAAAGATAGGAAAGCTGTTTAATAATACTAATAATAATGCCTTCGACTTATATAGTACTCAAAGACGGTTTACGGCTTGGTGCACTGTTCATTCACACCTCAACCACACTTGGTGGTGGTAAGCTACTAATGTAGCCACAGCTGCCCTGGGGCAGTCTGACACAAGCCTGGCTGCCAATTCGCGCCTACGGCCCCGCCGACCACCACCCAACACCAACCACATTCACACTTTTTTGTCTTGCCCAGAGACACAACCACAGCATGCACACAGACAAACTCGAACCAGCGAGACTCCAGTTGGGAGGTGAGCACCTACCCACTGCGCCACTGTCACCCCTTAAAGTTGGTCTTAAGTCTTTAACTTGAGTCTGATTCTTCATTACACATAGACGAATGATTCCCAGCTTTCTTCTCACAGTGAGGAATGCAAATTGTTAATTTACCTTTGGTATCGGATCGGTTTCCGGTCTCTGCAGATACCCACAGCCAAAGTCTCTGTAACAAACTGGAACCGGACAAAGCTGGATCAGGCCATCCCTACAACCTCTTTATGCCAATTTACAAACTGCAAATCTTCCCATAAAAGTAGTGGATGGAGACAGACATTAATTGATATTTTAGCTTCCAGGGTTTTTTGGAATCCTTCTTGGATGGACACCTGGTTAGTGTTTACACTGCATTTTGTAACTTGTGATGTTTGAGCCACCAGCTGAATGGCTGACTGCATCTGATCCATCCAGTAAAATTCTGTGTGCAATCATTTATTGACTGGAAGACTGCTGGGCACCCTCCTGCCCAGAAACAAAAGCCTGAGCTCAGTGATGTTCGAGGAATTGTCATAACAGTCATAGCGTGCGGCGAAAAATTAAACTATGGCAGCCAGGGTGGTGTGTGTTTGCTCGGAGGGCAAATACAATGTCCTGCTGGTCTGTGTTTGTGACCATGACGACAATATTTTGGTCACAGTCTGACCCAAATTAGTTTGAATTAATAATTGATGATCTAGAAGGTCTGCTTGGCTGTGCATACCGCAACATGCAGGCCGTTAGGTGTGCACTTCATACCTGGTCAGCTTGACACACAGCTTATGCTCTTCAGCTGTCCACACTTGGCTACCTCACACAGCACCCCAGCACCGCTACACTGGCCCTTCATTAGCTGTTTGAAAAGCTAGTAACAACATATCAATATGCTCTGTGAAAAGTGGAAAGGTTGCCAATGCACTGTCTGTTGTGCTGATCATGCCTTGGCCACCATATGCCTCTACATGGCTTCCTATGGGCATTTATTCCCACTTGTATCCCGCTATAGCCTCATCACCCTGCATACCATAATGGTTCAGTGGAGCAATGGAGCAGTGCCAGTGCACTTCCTAAAAATGATCCAAATAGTTACAGTTGCCAAAGCAAATGTAGCTGCCGCAGTCAGATAATAGTTTTTTTTTTTTTACTTTTTTTTAAAGTACATTGTGGGAATTGCTTCCGAACAGCAAGTACAGATTGCTGGAATTAAAGATTATTAAAGCCACTGTCTTCCAGCGCCTTGTCTGTGTCTATGTTTTTTCCAGCATGCAAAAACTTGGGATGTGTAAGCAGAATACTAGAAATGTCCCGTTGCATGCTTTCAACAGAGCGTGCAAAAAATATATTGTGTAATGTTTGTGAGCAATTCCAGGCTTTCACTCAACAGTGGCAAGAGTGAGTGAGTGAAATTCGCTCACCGCCTTTCCCCCTTGTGTTCTGCTGTAGACTGTAGTAAACAAAGAGTGCAGATAATGTTTTGTTGAGTCTTGATTTAGAAAAAAAAAAAGCATGTTTCTATTATATAAGCACAGGAACCTCCGGGACCACATTTAACAACATTATCACCATGGTAAGAAATTGGAAACTTTGAGACATTTCGCCAGCGGGGACAATGACTCCTTTTTTTGGATGTGGAGGGAAAATGTGATCTTTCAATTCCCCCTCTGGACACACAGCATGTGACCGCCAACCTTTGAATCTCAGCTTCATTTGAATGAGCAGCTTTGATTCAAGCTAAGGCTCCAGCTTAATTGTGATACATAACGTCTAGTACTCAAACACTGCAGTACTTTGACTTTCACTTTCTAGAGGTAGATACACACTAGGCATAAATTCGGCTAGAGCTGATGTGTTTGCTATATTCTGCAGATGCCAGAACAGCAGTAAGATATAATCACAGACTAAAGAGAAATAAGCTGTCAAATGTTAACAGGAATGACTGAGGAGGGTCGTTTCTGGTTAGGCTGGGACTGAAATGACACTTCCCACACACCCACTGTTATTAAAAAAATAAATAAATAAAAGTGACTTTGAAAAAATACGTATTAAAATTTAATAATGACTAGATTTGTGAAAGTGTGCAGATAGAAGTCTCTCCTTCTCAAAGCTGTCATAAGCAGCTTAACAAAGGGAATGTCAGGAGTGCATTAAAAATTAAAAGGCTTTTCTTGTGACCTTCCCGTTTTATTTTGTTGCCACTGTGCTGCTATGAGATTTTGCCTTTATCTAAAACAACTCTGCATGAATGATAAGCTAAACTAAGGCAAACACATCCTCTGCACCACAGAGAGAAAATGCCCGTCTGAATGCTTTAGCTGAAAGAATTCGCCCTCTATCACAGCAAGGTTTGTGCTGTCATCATCACTGTGGGAAAAAAAGAAACTGAAATACATCCACACAGGGGAAAAAAAAAACATCCTTTTCTGACCTTTTGGAAATGGCACCTGTGAGTAAATACTTGAATAAATGCCTGCCCAAGTAATTTTTGATGAATCCTACAATCTGAAATGTTGGGTAATTTCATTTTCACAGAATGCCAAATAGGGGTGTGCATAATGCACTTTGTCTCCTTTTCAAACCACTGACCTTGACAACCGTAATATAACCTCACACATCCCTCTAAAACCCAGCAGCACCGCACAATGATCTTTGCTTCTGTGCTTTTAAAGCATTTCATCATAAAAGCTTTGCGAAAAGTACTTGCAGACGTGGGAAACTTGAAACGTACTTCCTATGTTGACACATTTGGACAAGCAAAAAAAAATTGGCTACAGATAAAAGTACTTTACATTTAGCTTACATTTATCACACCTGGAATAAGAAGAATCCGAAGTTCTGTATTAGGTGTCATAGATAAAGACCTTCAGAGGGAGTGACAGCTGGAATCTGTCAGTCAAGTATCCCGCAGTTTCTTAGAAGAGTAGATCTTGATGGCATCACATGTTTCAGTATCTGTCTTTTGGAAGTTAGTCTGACCACGGATTTAGAAAGCTCTTCAAACTATGTGAAATTATTCATTCAACTGTGACGATAATCATCTGCAAGTGATGCCGATTTCAGAGGACTGCTAGTTTTTCCAGGTTTGGCTCTTCAGCAGACAGCTCTTTGACAGACAGAGAGAGGAAAAAAGAAACTCTAAGAGCCCCAAATTTCATCACAGGCTCTCAAAGTGCCCTTTTCATTTATTGAAGTCAATATTGCACAAATTTGTTCAGCGTGTCTGGATAAAGCAAGCAGTCCAAAAAAGAATATTAGAGCAAAACTAGTTTCCTAATCAAAATATGGGAAAATATTTAGAATAATGTGAGCAGGGCAGACAACATTAAGAGTGTTTGGCATTAGATGGATTCTCAAACGTGATGGCGGGCAGCTTACAGTCACTCGATCACCTGTGCATTCAGCATCATGTCAAAGGGCACTTTTAATGTGACGCCATCTGTCCAAAGGTTGATCGGGCTGAAAGTTCCCGGGATAATGATCCTAAGCACACAAACAAATCCACCAAGGATTGGCTCAAGAAGAAGCAACGGAGGCTTATCGAGTTCCAAATTTAAATCCCAACAAAGTGGAATTTGAAATGTGCATCAAATGCAAGAAGACATCAGATGTACAAGTTTTGCATGCAGGTGAGTATGACAGTGGCACTTGTTTGTACCCTTGTGATGTGTACCTTACAGAGATCTTATACCATAATGTAACAATATACTACGTAAATGCATTTAAATGTATTTCTCCTAAAGGAGGCAATGCTAGCTTTCGATGCCAAAGGTATGCTTTCTTTTTCAACTGAAAACATAAACTTCAATTGAGTTCTTTTATTAAATAAATCATTAAAAAGTATTGTTTTCTGTAGTTCAAATAGTTATTACTGGTTTGTGTTATAATGCACATGGGCTAAGAATATAATCTGTAGGTGTTTTATTGCTGATTAATAAACCAGGTGATATTTACTCACACAAGTACTGAGAACTTTTTCCTCTAAATGCAAATGAGATTAAACAAATAGACCAAATATCCTCTTCTATTAAATGTCACAAAATGGAAATTTGGGGAACACGTTGCACTCTTGCTGTAATTAAGTTTGTGTTACTAGTGATCTGTTTTTAGTCTAGCCGGTAAATAGTTTGCGTGTGTAGATGAAGAGATCATGTTTTAGAGTGAGTTATTTTCTCATTGATGACACTTTGGTCTTTTTGATCCTTGATGTTCTTTATACATACATTATATATGATGTTAGAGTATTTTGCAACTAAAAATATTTCACCATTTTAATCAAATCTAATGTCCCCTAATGTAAAAGATTGGAACTAACTGTTTTCAAATCTAATATTTTTGTGAAACGTTTCTAATAATTCCTTTAAATTACAGTGTGTACCACTTTATACCAGCATAATCCAGGTTAACAAACTTGAACAGCATGAGAAAAATAAAAATCTCAGATTTAGTTGTGATTTATGATTCTCACTATTAAGAGCCATCAAGCACTTTGGAAGTTATTTGACACCATTATTTAAAGTTTTGGTTCTGAGGTGACCTTCATGTCCTTTTTGAAGTGCTTTTCACTGAGACCACTGTGTCTGGATTTGACCAGATTTGGTGTCTTTAAGTCTGTTTGTCTGAGATTTTCTTTCTCTTGTGTTGTGCCAAGGATGCAGCACGCCCTGTTTCCTGTCCACCCAACAATTGTCCTGAGAAATACCCACGCGTTACTGGGTGTCTGCACGGAAAAGCAAAATGTAAAAGCTTCCATAAACACTCTGCAAGCTGCACCCCGTGATCCTGTGTTAAACAAACAGAGGAGATAATTGTTGCAGATTTTCACTTTAAAAGCTGGAATTTTCTAAAACATTAAAGTCTCTTGTTAGAACCATCCCATGACATTTTCTGCTAACTTGCCTTTAGGAAGTTCCCTGCTTCCCCTGCTGCGACAAAGCCTATTTTCCTTTGTCTTTCATCTGCCAACACGGCATATGCATGTCACTCTTATTCTTTTAGTAAAGGGAATAAAAGCTGTGAACAGCTGAGTTTTGTCTTAATAACGAGTCAACTGACTATTCCCGTGTCTTAAGAAATAAGTGTCAGCTAAATCCAAAAATCACAGGTATGGCTGGGAGGTTAATTTATGTCTCCATACTGTGCTCACTTTACCAGCACGCTATTGTAACACTGTCGTGTTTTCAGGAGTAGCTGCTGCACATTAATCTCGAGATAATAACACATCACTCCGGTGAGAGCTTTGCATGAGCTTTCTGCTCTTATTTTTAAAGTGAGAAAATGAGTATGTGGGAGTTTAATACATTCATGTTCCCTGTAAGTTGACTTTTAATATACAAAAGATTAAAATTCAGAGGAACCCCCAATAATTGAAAGAAACATTAGGCGAACGACACACACACTCACACATACGCACAAATGCCAAGATAAAGAGAAAGATGGCTCAGTAAGACACAAAGGGCACAATTAATGATGGAAGGAAGCGGCTGCTTTGAAGGAGAGAGGGGGGAAAAAAAAGTCAACAAACTGCAGTAATATTTGAGTGGAAAAGAAAAATGATTGGGTAAACCCTCTCCTGCTTCTCCTGCTGCTATTCTAATTGAATTTTGCCTTGTTGATTTCTAACATTCCTCATGTGCACAGCCTATTTCACATACTACGCATTTCTACAAAGCTGTAGCCTTGGCTTTTAAAACGCCATCTACTTCTATTTTAACAGGATCAGACTCCACATCAGTCATTTTAACACGGAAATTAGCAGAACGTGGAAACAACTGTGTATTTTCTTAATTAGTAACAGTTTTAAAAAGATGTAGCAGACTGAATTACAGCAGATGGCACTAAACCTATTATAGTGTTTATATGGTCAATCGCTTAATATCAGTTGTATCAGAAGTATTTTTAATTTTGGGCCATTTGAGCAGTTTGAAAAGATGTCAGCCAACTGTATGTGCTGCATGCAGTTCTCTGTGGGACAATGTTTGATTTTACCCAATTTAAAGGTTGTTTTCCTTGAACTACTTTTTTACTTTATTATATTCTTCGCTGATTTTACAGCTTTATTCACCTCTTGCGTTGCTTATCGTGTGTTCCAAATACTTCCAAACATACAGCAGTGGCTGCAGTACGCACGTATTTTTCTCCTCAAGTAAAAACATGTTCTCAGTGCAGCCTCGCTGCTGTTGTGGTCCTGGCACCGTGCCCGTTCACTGTTTGGGAGGTCTGACAGCTTTTTATCGCTCTCGACAAGCACGAATATTGTTTTTTGCATTGCTGTTTGTGCTTTCATTGAAACAGTGAGATACAGCATGCATGCTGTTCCTTGCGCCTCACAGTCTTCACTGAACTGCCTCATTAGAATCCCCATTAGCACCAGCTGTAGCCTTGGCCGTTCTTCCTGAGGTTCTCTGTCCATTCACACACTCACTGGGCACTTTATTAGGTACACCTTGCTAGTGCTGGGCTTGACAGTCTTTTGCCTGCTGAACTGCCTTAATTCTCCAGTGCAAATACGTATATAATACTGTATATTTCATATATCATGGCTGTAAGTAAAAACAGATGTTTCAGTTCATGGCCGTCCTCTGCGTTTCTGATACATCTGGGCATAACTCCCAATTTAAAAAAAAACAAAAAACACCTGGACTGATGATAATCATTAATGAAGCAAGATTAACTAATGCGTTTCACCCATAAACATGTACAAAGATGTGAAAAGTCTTTACGTACAAATACAACATCACATGAAATGGCAAAATATAGAGCTGCATCTTGGGCAGAAAAAGACATAAACAGAACCCCCCTTTCCCATGAAGAAAAAAATCTTAAATGACATATTCTGTTTGATCCAGTACAAAGCTCAAGTATACATAAAATATCATTTTATGGAACAACATAAGTCCATAAATTATATATACACACCTTAGGACCCCCCTGTAAGAACTACAAACATGCACACCATAGAAAAAACAGTAGTTAAGATAAGTTGGATCCATGCTTTCATGTTTGCACCAACTTCTGGCCCTACCATCCAAACGTTGCTGCAGAAATTGAGGCTCATGAGACCAAAGAGCATCTATCCAATCTCCCGATGTTCTGATTTTAGTGAGTCTGTGTGATCTTTAGCCTGGTCTTATCTGACAGAAGTGACACCAGAGTGATCTGCTGTTGTAGATAAACTGTGGTGGTCGAGGTGGTCTTGTGTTGTGCATTCAGCTATCTATGCAATGCTGCAATGCAAAGTTCTATGGGCAGTTATTTTGAATCCTGTATTATGAATCCTTGCTAAGAGAACTGTAATCTCAGTAGTAATTACATGTCAAATTTTGGGGGTGAAAGAAAATTAAAGTTTGAAAATATTCTTTCTGCCCCAAGTTACACTTCTTATGAGCTTAGATAACATGGGGCCGTGCCCTTGTTATCTAACAATTCTTTATTGATAACGACAGCTTGTCGTTGCATGTCTGGAATTCATGCAAGTTTCCTGACATTACGGTTTCAGTAATGGCTCAATTCAGTGTCGACATGATCAACATCTCTGCTCGTCCAGTGAGAGGAGTGAACAAATGGCAGGCTAATTCATGAGATGGAAACAGAAATGGCTGCAAACCTGTAATTCCAGTTTATCAGGACCACACATATATGGATGGATGGATGGATGGATGTTGTTTGTTATTATTATTTTTAATTTTATCAAGGTTTCTTTGACTGCCATGCCTCCTCCTTCTGTAATGTCTCCGTTATGACTTGAGCAAAAATCCTTATATGTATTTGAAATAAAAATCATCTTGTTAAATGCATCAGTGATTTTTGTGGTAGGGGCAGCCCAGGGGGCTGGATAACTAAGCCAGCGCGAAAGAGCAAAATAATGTTCCTTGAAAAATTGATTAGTCCCATAAAGCATACCGCAATAATACACACATTCATAGCCTGGTACAAACTATTTTAGCCTCTATAGCTGGTTTCCATTATCATGACAATTGTATAAAGGGGTGATCTTTTTTTTCATTTATTTAATTTTTTTTTTGCTTACCCTATTAAATTGTATTAATACTTAAAGTTCTGCATGGTTAGATAACAATAGGGTGCAGACACAACTAGTAGGGTGCGGTGTAGTCAGTGCCTCGCTACTGTGTGTACTTCTACTAATCTGAGTGACTAAACAAACCTCTTAGACCTTCTTTGTGGTATTTGGAGCAGTTTAAATGAAATCATATGGCTTACTGTGTGGTTAATTGTAATAATCATCCATCCGAGAAATTTTTACATTTTTATTGTGCTTGAAATTCCATTCTTAGTTTTATTTTGGCACTAATTAGCCTTAACTTGTAACTTGGCAGTGCATCCATACAGTACAGTCTGCAAATATGGAAACTTCTAGTTTCAAAAATGTAAGATGGACATGACCAGAATGCTAAGCCTAAGGAAACGGCAGTTTGCAAGCAAACTGATAACATTATGATGACTGCATCCATCTTTTATAAATGCTCAGCATCACCTCATTCACTGCAACAGTGAAAGACTCACAAAGTGCCTGTTTGGCTTTTTTGGCAACGTTGTTTTTCTCTTTCCATCAGTTGATTTTACTGATTAAACTCTAATTTGTGCTGGCTTTAAATAAGAGGAAATCCAAGGCGTATGCTAGCAATTTAAGGTAATTTAAGATTTATAGATCACAAGTGTTTGAGCAACAAAAGGAATTCTTAGAATCTGCTCATTAGTCAAACACGGACTTGAGACTAATTGTTATATAAAGACTTTCCTAAAGCTCCATATTAACACACATAAAATAGTGATATAAATCTCCCCTACTTTCTTTTTGTAACAGCTGACTGCAATTTTGTTGTGGTGCTAGATAAATGGGGTTCAGTCTCATTTAGTCTCATTGCTGTGTTTTCAACTCAACCTCAAAAGCCGGAAGTTACAAAAATCTTTCACTTATTTCACTTTGCTGTTATTAGTACTAGTAAATAAATACAAAAGCACAGATAACATAGTTCTTTAACACTCGTATGTGGCAACAGTGTAACTTTCACAAGGACTGAGAGATTTCTTCAGTTTGTTCTCTGCAGGCTGAGAAAATTATTATTTATCTCCATCTTATGAAACCATTTCAAAGCTTCATTGAGCAACTCCGTAATGATCTTAGTTAATGCTGCTTTCACAGCATATTTACTTTACAATACTTTGTGTCTTTGTAAATTTTATCAGGAGCTGACGGGCAGTAAAAAAAAACTATTGAAGTGTCGCCATCAGTCCTCATCAGCTGCACCTCACTAATCAAGTGAGTTATCCAACAGGACATTACCGTTTGCCAGTGGACCTTTGATGGGCGTGTTGATGTGTAAATGTGGACGGCCTGTGGGGTGACACATTTATGTTTTGCGTGTGTGTCCAAACTAATTTAAAAAGACAGATGGCTGCGTTTATTAGGCAGCATCTAGAGGGACAATTAGAGAGAGAGCATGAGCTGCTCCTATCGGGAATCAGTGACCCTGCAATGAATTCAACTGGTTATTGCAAGCTGTATTGATTCATCTGGCAGGCTTCATTCTTCTGTTATTAAGGGGAGTCATAAATCTAAGCTAGAAACTTGCTGTCATGTCAT
>VUQK01020369.1:0-18706 GCA_015106715.1 Bujurquina vittata
CTGCTCCCTCCCTCCTGTTTGGCTCACAGTAGGTCCTAGTGCCTACCATTTCCACGTGCTAAAAAAAAAAGTGGCACTCTTAATAAATGCCCGATAACTGTCATTCATTTTCCCCCTTTCTTTCATTGTTACATCCGTGTGTATGGCTTATATAAAACAGTGGAAATAAAGTTCATTGGATTCAGCTTGTTTGTGTGAGACTTGACGTCACGTGTAGGGTCAGGTTCTGTCCTGTGCAGTGACAGGGTCCTAAGATTGTTGTTCCACAACATGAGTCATTGCTAGCTAGGCATACATATCCTAAATTGCTACATGGTTATGGAAACAAGCTCAGGTAAATAACTCATCGACCCTTTCAAGGATGTCGTAAACTGCCTTTCTATAAATGCTGATTTTGCAAATATTCACACGCTGCTGCTGTTCAGACTTAGAAAACGTGTACAGTTCATTGAAATTCATAGACTAATACTAATAGAACTTTGATGGTCTGTTGCAACAAGGAATTCATGTCTGCTATTTTTCAGTTAGGCGGAGAAAGTGAAATATAGCAGTGTAAAAGTAAACAACTGTGATACCCCCTTCACACAGGTCCCATCAGCCACGCCCTGCATTCAGCAGGCCCTCCAGGCCCGTGTATATCAACAGGCTCCTTCTGATGTCTCTTTTCTTGTTTATGCATATTTATTTTCCCATTTCATAGTCTTGCCTTCTCGCCCTCTATCTTGTTGTATGTATTTTTCTCTCTCACAGCTTCTCTCTGACCCGAACCGTATCATTGTCAGAGCCCCTGGCAGACAGACATCCTACCCATCTCCTGACAGTCGTAGAGAGGGAAAAAAAAAACGAAAAGAAAAATGAGAGAACAGAAGGATTGTGTGACAGTGTTATTTCTTTTTCTTCCTCTTGGGAAAATGAAATTCCTTTAGTTTTAGAAGAAAAGCTGGTGCTATTTTAGAGTTAATGAGAAAACTATATTGGTTGCAAGTGGGCCCTAGAAGAAATAACACAGGTGAAAACCTGAGAAGGGTCTCTCTCTGCTAAAGAATTTCGACCCCCACTGTCGAGTTCAGACCCAAGTGGGCATTTCCCCAAAGGTGGCAAAGCTCTTTTGGAGACTCTATACCTGCCTTTTTGTCATTTGTGGTGTGTGTGTTTGTGTGTGTGTATGTGTGTGTGTGAGAAGGTTTGTGAAACTGTCAAAACTGCCTGGGCCCTTGTTATCGAGACTCTGTCTAAAAGGGGAAACCCCAGACAGTAAACTATGGCCCTGCACCCCATTCGGGGGTTGGTTAGGTGTGGGAAATGCTAAGGAGGGGTGAACTGTTTGGCTAATATGGTGGAGAGGAGGTCAACAATGCACTGATATTCTCACTATTTTGACACTAGTCCTGCTGTGGATGATCTGTGTGCATGAATTTAGACCCAGAGCTATTTAACGTGGACCTATTATGCTATTATGCCATTTGTAAGTCAAATAATGAGGTGAGCATTTGTTTTTTTCCCCTCATGGGTTTGCCATGCGTTTTTCTACTTTTGAACTCTATGATGTTGAAGAGAGAGGATGACCAAACAATACTGAAGTACGGGCATGTACTAGTATTTATAATATAGAACAGCTAGTCTTTATTAATCTATTAACTCTTGCCAAGATCAAAGAAAACCAACAGTTCACTCCCCTTGTACACCTATTAAAAGGGACATATACGACACTACTTTATAAAGCTTGTCTTTGAAAGATTATATCCACCATTATGTCCAACAATAAGCAAGTAATGACCGTAGGCTTAAAAGATGTTATGCCTAATAAACATATTAAAACAGCCTAATGAGGTGGAGATGGGTGGAGATGGTCAATCTGCATGCAGTGACAGAAAAGAGGATGTTGTTAAACGTCCTGTTCATTATGAATAACCTGCCCCACCTTCTCCATAATGTTCTTGCTGATCAAAGAAGCACATTTAGCCAAAGAACTACTATCACACAATGCTCTGAGGAACATCAAAAAACTTCTTTCTTGTTCTTCCCATTCAACTGTATAATTAATTCTTCTAATGTTTCTATTTTATTTTCTTAATTTTTAATCCAGTTGCAAAAGAAAACAAAACAAAACAAAACAAAACAAAACACGAGTACACTTCTGTTTGATATGCTACAACAAGAAATCAGTGCAGTTAACCCACATTAAATCCACTTACAAATCCAAATACCCTCACTATTTTCATCCAAGCACTTCATGACAGGCTCATCCTTAGCCATGCTCAATATGTAGCCTATCCCAGTAATACCTCAGGGGAGCGGTCGGGCAGGTTTCTCCACGGCTCAAAGACACCGTTCAGTTACGCACATGTCTTGTGAAACAAACACATGCCCACAGAAGTAGGCGTACGCATTTTCATTCATGTCAGTTATTCCAAGAATGATGTCATACTTCTCAGACTTTATTAGTCATCCAGGTTATACATTTGCCAAAACAATGATTGTTGATGGCATTTTAATGCATTTTTACAAGCTTACAATCATGATTTGTTTTAACAGCTGATTACTGTTTAAATACTATTTGCATCTGTTCAGCGGTAGAATGAAGATGGGAATTTTCGATGTCCGTAATTGAGACAGCCAAAATGATTTATTCTCAGGTATGGTACTCATGGTGCTTTGCTCGTTCAGCCTTAACCGAGTTCTTGGCCACAGAAACGACACAATATACACGTCATTTATAAAATAATTACAATCCTTATAAATCAAGGATTTGAAATTTGATTTGATATTTTATCTAAATTTAGAATTTTGTTGTATTGACTGTGTGATAGATAAGGTGGTGGTACATGCAGCATGTAACATGATTTTGCTCAGATTGTTGGTGGTGGACTTGACTGAAAAGGCAAATATACTGTAGTAGCAAGACATTAGAATAGTTGCTTATTGCTTAATGCTTATTCCTAAAAGGCATCCACATTTATAATATATATATATATACATAGTAAATTAACATTCATGACACAACACTGCTTGATTAAGAAAAAACAATGTGTTCTACTGAAATAAGAATTTTATTTATTTAATTTTTTTGTGTTGTGTTTCATTTGCCCTGCAATAGACAATACACTAATTTTATTCTGACACGATCACAAAAGCTATAGTTTAATATCTGTGCTAATGCACAAAATGATCAGGTACACATCAAACTTGAAAGGGTATGATATGAGCAAAATGTTCCTGCTGGATGAATGAACAAGAATCTATTATATAACTATTATGAGACCTCTCATTATCCCAGTGCATCTGATCTGAGACATCACTTTTTACACCTGCTTACTTTAACAGTCACGCTCAGTAATGAGGACACGTGTTTACTCTAACATTTCCCAGAATTATTTTTTTTTCTGTTTCTTGATGACCAGTGAAAACCTACACCAAACAATCAGTCACTGACGCTTTCTGTCCCAGTTATCCATATGTCAAAGAGATGAATGGCTTAATTTCACCTGCACCTTTGTTAACTGTGTGTACCCAATGTTATATGCCTGCGTGTTGTCCTGTGGGGCAACTGAATGGATGTTCCTCGATGCATTGTTGAGTTAGAGGGCCCGTCCTCCTACACCCTCATCATGGCCTTGTGCTGACGCATCCCAGAAGCCTCTTCACTCATTGACTCTTCTGTCTCCTTCCTCCCACGGTCCCGCTATGCAGAATCCTGCTATTGTCCCCCCAAGGGCAGACTGCACAGTCCTGCAAACAGCTAGGATTCAACCCATGCATACTATGCACCATACACACAATGTACAGATGAATGCAGAGTGCCAGTAAAGCATACCTGAACTTATGGAACAAAACAAAATGTACATCTTTTGCTGCAAAATACCATTGCGTTTTCTACAAACTGAATAGTTTTCCCGTTGTTCCCACAGTTTGCCCTTCCAACCCTAATCTCCTCTCAATGAAAACCAAGCACTTCATTAAACCCAAAGTCCCTGTGTGTGTTTATGTGTGCCTGTGTCTGGTACTGTGGTTCTGCATAGTGGGTAAGCAAGTGTATTAACCTTTAGCCTCTCTCACCATTGTTTTTATGACATGCCCCACTGCTACTGAAACCCATTCCCAGAGATTTTGGCAAAATGATGTCACCAACATCTTGTGTTAATTTCACATCTGGGTCTACGCCAAAGTCAAGAGATGGGAGCCATCATCCCACTGTAGCGATGTACACTGCTACTGACTTCTTGTCAGAAAGCTTTTCCACTCCAGAGTTAACATTTTTTTATGCTGTTAGTTTTGTTTTCTGGGCAAGGAAAACAAATGCCACATTCAAATGCTGCAGACTCTAATGCATGACCAAATAGAGACTGAATTATTCAAACTCACGATCTTTATTGTTCACAAGAAGCACTGATTTTGAAACACAGAATAACTTGAATGTCTCTGGGAGTGAGAACGCGGGCACAAATGGAACTGCGGAAGGGGTGATTCTGTGGAGACTGGCTCAGAGCCTCAGACGGTGATTCACTGGGAGAAAAGAGATTGGTGTTAGATCTGGAAGAAACAGCTTGGAAAGTTCACAGTTCCAAGAGTGGTAAGGAATGAATGTTCAGGCTTACTTGTCGAGGTTAGTTTGGTCCACTATGGCGTAATGGTTTACTTACGAGAGGTCATAGGAAAGACGTCAGGCAGGTGGCGCAGTAGAGACTGTTCCAGAGGATGATTTCCAAAAGTGTACCAGCTCAGCAAAACAGGTGTGTAGATTCTTAGAAGCAGCAACTCCTCTGACCTACTGAGCGACAAACTAAAAAGAGGAACAAGGAGACAACACAGTAATACTAAACACTAGGAGGGGCATGATTGCTGCACTGGCAAAACAGAGAATCTGGTGAAGACTGGATGCATGAGCTGGTTCTTAGACAGCAGCAAGAAGATCAGGGAGAAGAGCAACAGGTGAGTAGGCCGAGGAGGAAACGATGACGTTTCCACGGAAAGGCGAAGCCCTGCATGCCCAAACCAACTTAGACCTGAGGAAGGAAAACAGGGAGACAGAAACACACACACAAATCAATGCCTACCATGGGAAACCATTATTTTTCTTTATGTATTCATGGTCTCCATAAACTTCTATATTGGCTGGTTGTCCCTCGCACACAGAAGGCATTGAGAACTGTAACAGCTACGGTGTGTGGGTCTCTTGTTTCACAGCTCACAATTTATCGATATGTTTACGTATCTGCCTCAAAACACATTGTTGTGGTTGTAGTTCCTTGAGGTGTGCATGCATTTCTCATGCAAACTATCACAAACATGAACTGGTAATAGAAAAGGCAAAAATGTCAGAGCAGACTTAGATCTGGAACAGCATACAGTATGCCCGTCATAGGAGATATTATCTCCCACGTGGAAAATTGATGAAAAAACATGAAACCAACTATGAACAGGAAATCACTTGGCTCCCACATATCAAAGTGTATTTTGTGGTAACTTTCCAGCAATTTTTGCTTATCCACAGTAATTCTCAAGCTAGCACAAAGATACTGAAGCATACTCTTTGACAGAATCCAGTTTTCCCTGATCTCTGCTTTCATAAGAAAACCATACCCCACACCACCCCACACCACAAGCATGCACAGGCTCATTCTAAGCTTTATTTTGCCAGGATGTAAAAAGAAAAATCTGGAATATCTTTTGTGAGAGTCTGGGGCTTTGAAAGGCAGGGATGACGTAGCATGTTTTTTTTTTAAATGGCTGGAAAATCCAGAGGTCCATAAGTGCAGGGTTGTCGTGCAAACTCATAGACGTAGGGGTTTGAACCCAGGAGCCCCTTGCCATGATGCAACAGTGGTAACCACTGTGCTGCCCATTCAATTGAATTCCATAGATATGAGCCACAAGACCTCAAAATCCTCCCAGCATTCAGCAGGCGTCAAACTAGGCATGACTCACTTCCTATTGTCGCACACATCAGAGCCTATTCTCTGATATCTACACGTCACACTTTTCCCTTATGATTACTCACTTTCACTTCATGATGTGATAAACACCATGAAACCTAGGGATGAGCAAGCTGGAGCAGTTATATGTTTCAAACCCTTGGTATTCAAAATACAAACAGCAGGTGACACCATTCCATCCCATTTTCTTTTCATTGTCATCCGCAAATGCTCAGCCTCATTAAATCCATCGTCAACAACATATGGATTTTTACATTTCTTGGTCTTAATAATAGAAACCCTGATACAATTAAGTCCAAGAACCCTAAACTTGTATTTGCTGTGAAGTAATAATAATAATAGGCTATAGCAACTTGTGAATGGAAGATTTCCTGTTGGCATGGGCATATGAATAGCTAGAAATGGAGAGAAACTGATGCATGAACTTCATTTTGTTTCACTGCAACTAAATGTAGATTAGTCTGATATTCTTTTTAAACACTTTTTTTTTACAAGACACATACCTACTTGAGAAAAGCTAGCTAAAGGTTACATTAGGCTAGTTGGCAGGCTCAACTAAAACCATTAAGGAATCAGTCGGACTGGTTGGTGAGCCTCTAGGAACTACCAGTCCCCAATGAAAAGCATGTATTCCCAACCAGTTGGTTAGTGGTTACTGAAGGTTGCTGGCTGTCGCTGGATGAAACCAGTCACAAAGAGGGAGCTGCACCAAAAGGCTTCTTGCAATTGCATCAGTCACTAGCAGATTGCTGCTGTGAAATGCAGTTAGCGTGGAAGACAGACGTCTGTTTGCAAACATTCACTAACTACTGAGTGGTAGTGAATCTAGAGGAAGTGTGATACAACCCGAAAACAGAGAACATTCACCTTCAGCAGAAAATTTGTACCTTACTGCTGAAATCAACATGTTTCAAAAGCCACAGCTTTACTTTGAAGGTAAATGGTTTCTGTTTCTGCTTTGTGTAGTACTCAACAGTTTCACTGCTGTTTGGCAAACAGTTTGCAGGTGTTTGCAGAGAGGTTGGGGTCTTCCATATCAACCATGGGGCGGCAACCAAACAATCATGAGGGCATTTTCAGTGCAGCACCTCTTTGCAATCAATTTCACCGATAGCAAGCAGCCTCCTTTCATCAAGTCTGGAACCAGTCAGCTACTTATTTTTCCCTAGCTGCTGCTGGTTAACAGGAAGTGACACTCTGCCTCTACGCATGTGTCACTGGGGCCTAAGCCTGCTAGCATGGAGTAGGTGGTAAGTTCTGAACTACTTAAAATGGCTTGATAAAGAGTTTAAAGGTTTTAACATTTATATTTATGATGAAGACATCTTCAAATCTATGACCCTTAATACATCTTGGGGAACACATCTTGACAAACAGCAATGAATTATCAGCTAAACTGCATCAGTACAGGCCCAGATTTTCACAATTACTACATATCTTCTTGTATTTTACACTCGTGTCAATACAGGATCATTGCATTGGATGGCCTATCTATGTTCACTGACGATTTAACTCTTGCCCATATTTAGCAGTAAATGGAAAACTCCATGTGTATTGTTTCAGATTGACTTCAGATATTTCATTTTTTGTGAAGCTGCTGCTTCCTACTTTAATTTTTATAATGAAAAAAGAAAAAGAAAAAACAACTATGTACTCCTGAGACCCGGCTCATTGACTTTTGTCCTCTGTAGTGGACATTGCATTTTCATGCACATATTTTCAGTTTTTCAAGAAACTAAATTAAATCTTGTTGTACTCTAAAGAGGACATCTTGGGCTTTCTGAGGATATGTCATGTGACAGGCTGGCATGGTTGGTGCTACTAGAAGAACATTTTATGGAAAGAGGAGAAGTAAGTCAAATATTGCTACTTTTTTGTTATTTTCTTCATGGTTATCGTATAAGAGCTTGTTTGTAAAGGTTTCTGGAAGAGTATTTTCCATTTTAAAAGCAGCTAAATCATTTATGTTTTGAAATAATGTTCTTCGAATAAATGTCAATTGTAATGGATGTCAGATCAGCTTTATGTACTGTGATACCTAATCCTTGTAGGCAACAGGACTGAGGCAGAGATGATTCTGTACAAAATAGTGCAAAATTACAAGATGAGAAATATACTTTAGGCGACTGTTTGGCTTCTGGTGTACAGTCCATCAGATGGACCCCTATGAGGTCAAAGCAAAGTCATCCTGGCAATTTCTGCAGTCCCAGCTGGAGGCAGGCAAGTCTGCAGTTACCCTGTGTGGTATGGTGGCCGCAGTTAGGCCAGTTCATGTTGTTCACTCGGCACTCACTAGGGATGAATCATCTCTGATCTCTCAGTTTCTTAAAGCTACTCAGAGACTTGCAGTGTGGATCCTCATTTTCCCCCATGGAACCCCATAAGTCCTTGATGCTCTTCAGCATCCACCCCTTTGCTCCTCTCAAGGATGCTGATTTGAAATGGCTTTCCTGCCATAAGATCTGTCGGGGTCATTAGCACACTTCATGCTCTTGTCATTTCACAGGAGGTAGCTCTGGCTTCTGTGTGCCCTGGCTGGGTCTTGACAGACAATATCAAGTGCACTCAGACAGACCCGCTTTATGTCTGCTTTTACCCGGGTGTCTTTGGCAGACCTTTGTCAAAGCCAAGGCTGAATTCAGCAGGCACATACATTTTCAGGTACTCTCCTCCCATCCAGAGTGTGGGTTCCAATCAAACTATCAGGGACTTCACACCAGCACAGCTGTTTTATGAATAAGTTGTGGGGCTTGGCCATGCAAGCTGGAATGCCTTAAAGAAGTATCCACATGTCCTGACTAATAGGAAGTGCAAAATCCATCTAGAATAAAACATCACACATTCTGTTGTGATATGTTTTTGTTGTTGTTATTTTTAATTTGTATAATTGATTAATGACCATAATGTCATGATGTCGGGTTGGTATGGGGGTTTGTCATCTGTCTGTTCACCTTCTAGGTGACAAGATGGGTGGGATTGGCAGCCAGAGTTCACACCTGTGAGTGAGCTGCTCATTGACAGCGAGGTATTTAAGTGCCAGCCGGGGCAATCTCCGCCAGTTTGTTTGTCCTACACGGGGAAGCACGGGCTCATTTTATTCTGTGCTCATGTCCTCGTCTTGTAATTTTTACCTGAGTTTTTGTTCCTTCTAGGAGTTCGCTAGAGGAACTCGGCTCACCGCCTGGGGAAAATACCATCTTCCAATTGTTGGCCCTAACCTGCTCGTCTTTCTGCTGCCTCCCCTGCCTACCCACTCTCCACCTGTACCCAGCAGTTTTGGATCCGTTTCCTGGGTTTGGATTGGTCTCACATCCCTGCTCATCTGCACGTAATGTAAGATCAAAATTCTCGTTATTAGTTCCCCGTTATCTCACCTGGCTCCGTAGTTACAGTTATTCCTTTTCTTCACCGACATCACTCCCGTCTCCAGTGCTTGGTCAGATTTCCTCCGCCATCAGCGAGTCCTCTGCTCCCAAATTCATATGATCAATAAAAACCTTGAGCATCCAATTCTAGGGGTCTTTGTGGGTCTATTAGGTTAGGGCCACGGCACATAATTAGTTAAATCATTCATTTCAGCTGTTGTTTTGAATGAAGATCATCTACAGTATTGTTGACTACAGTGGACATGCTGAAAAAAAATATTAAAAAGACATTTTAAAAAGTCTAAATCATAAGATGTTTCTTTGACCCCCAAGGATATTGGAAATTAGAGAGGAAAAGAAATTTTCCCAGGAGGATGTACAGGTTGTATTAAAGGGTCACTTAGAGTGATGAACCCACCATCCAGTACTGCAATTTTCTCTCAGCTAAAGGTTTTAGGTTTTTTTTTCACCTGACCTTGCTGTTGTTTTATGGGCCACAGTCCGTGGCTCTGTTGTACAGGCTGCATTGACCAAAAAACTCCAAAACCCCAGACCTGTTACAAAGGAGACAGGAGATCAGCTAGCTAGTTAGAGCATCAGTATCATATTTCACATGCTGCCATAAGGAGTTGGTGAAAACCAGTCTAAAGCTTAAAGTAAAAAAAAATGGTTTTGCATTCAACACAAAGACCCAAACATATCACCATTAAATGGTAAAGTTTCTCTGAATGTGACAGGCAACTGCCACATTCAGCAACATTACTCAAATAGGACTTTTCCCTGTATACCAACTCTATCCCTTCACAACACACCCGATGGTCTCAAACAAATTAAGAGGGCAAGGAATTCTTGACAAGGCACAACTGTTAACCGAAAGCCATTCCAGGGGACGGCCTCATAAAGCTGACTGAGAAAATGCCAAGATGTGCAAAACTGTCATCTAAGCAAGAAGTGTCTACTTTCTTTTTTGTCATTATTATTTGGCCTTTGGAAGAACTTGACTGGGATTACTATGCATAGCTGGAAAGCACAGGAGTGAGAGAGAGAAACAGTGGTGTACATAGATTATACTTCAGGAAAAGCCTGATTAACTACCCCCACAAAAAATTAGACATGACCCCCATGCCTCTAAGTAACATTCAGTACACTCCAAGTCTGAAGACATGGGATATGACACACCCTCTATAAACTCAGTGGACTCACATCTGAGGCTTTCTAACTGTAAAGGTGCTGTTTCCCCATGTGGATACAGAGCAATATTGCCAGTTTTCTGACATGTCCCAGTGGTCAGTACTGCAACAGCTTTATTATTTATATTTCCATATTGATAAGAAACTCAACTTTAATGTCAGTCCTACACAAAATATGAATAGATCTAGGAAGGAAAATTAGCATGATGCAGAAACATTTTGTATTCTTATCCCAAATGTGATGAATACCATCTGTTCATGAGAAGTTGCATATGTGAGAGAGTTTATCATTACCATAATCAGCAACCTTAAAAGCACCATGTAAGCCTATGTGTTCTGCTCTGTTTGTGGACAAGGTCATTCACAAATGTACAGGGGCTAAAATGAAAACTTTCACACTGCATAGATTGTGGTTCTCCTTTGTCAGTGGAGTTTAGATCAGTAGAGGTACAGCATATAAGCACTGAAAGCAATTGGATATTTATCAATAGCACAGCTTGAAACAAAATATCTTGATATAGGCATTACCCTGTGATAGTCATAGACATAAAGGGAGAATGATCTGCATGAAATTATAAAGTCAAGATATCTTTCTAGGGCAAAATATTCAATGTGACATGTAGTAAGGACTTTTGGTAATCACAAAGGAATTAGGTGAAAAGATATTATGATGATAGAATTTCAACAACAAAAAAATATTTTTGTGTGTGTGAGACACACACCAAAGTCAGTATGAATGAGCACTGCTGATTACCTGTTGCATAAAATAGCCACAACAGATTTCTCTTGATGACATACAATAAATGCGCTGTCCTAAAGAATACCCTGCTTTATAAAATTGTGAAGCTAGCCACTGACCATAAACTCACTTCTGATGGCAATAAACTCATCAAAAATGTGTTATTGAGGTCACAGATCAAGAAAGCAGAAGGGTTGTTTTTCCATATACTTATAGACAATCTGACGTCTATTGAGGTTTTGCAGACATATGACTGTTAACCAGGTGACATTTACTTGTTTGCCATTTTGGACTTGGGACAACTTAGGATCACATGAATAAGGCCGCAGTCACACAGGCTCGGAGACTGGTCAGTGGCCATCTGGCAACAACCATAAGGGAAAAATGAGTATTCCCCCGACTGGTTGCGAGCGGTTGTTGGAGCTTGATTGCAGTCTCTGGGAAAATAATCACTAAAGCCCCAGTCACACAGGCCTAGAGACTGGTCATTGACCCTCATTTTTCCCTAGCAAATTTTCCCTATAGCTAGGGAAACATAAACATTTCCCAACTGCAAAAACCTCCTTGTGAGTGTTGTGGTTGCCTGCAGTTTGCATGGAAGTGAGGAACTTGTCTATAAACACCACATACACAAACTGGAAATGGGGACCATTTGCCTTCAAACCAAAAGTTGTGCCTATTGAAACATTTTGGCTGTTAACTTTCTCCATTTCCAGTGTGCTTCATACTTTACTTCTGCTCAAATAGTAGTGAGCAAGTCAATGCAGACAAACATGAAAAACTACTGGTAACCATGAAAATCGGCTAGCAACCAAAGCAATCACTAGGAGGTTTTTGATGCAGCACCTTCTTTGCAACCAATTTCACATAGTGAGGATGAGCAGCCTCCAGGAATACATAGTTTGTCACAGTTTTCCCATCTACACGTATCACATCTGACATGGTAGATAAATGTAACATCACTTAAGATGTGGCACGAGAAACCTCAATAAGCAGCCCCTGCTGGTCATTAAAAGCAGTGCAGGCCACTTAGTATGATGAAGTGTGCATGGTAAGATGAGCACTGGTTTGTTGTATTACCTGATGAGTCTTTGAAGGAGTAACATTCCACACGAGTTAAATAAGAAGACCCAGAATGACTTCAGCACTCATACAATAAAAGAATGTTTGTTCAGTCTAAAGGTTTATGAGCTTCCAGGGTCATTCTTTTGTCCTGAGCTGTTCATCTGCTTTTGCAAAAGAGATCATGTTGGAATGAGTAAGGACAGGGAACAGAAAACTAAATACCAGCATATCATACAACATTTACAGTAGTGGAAAGGATGATTGTGGCAAAACACACAAGATACACAAATATTTATTTGGAGGAACACAGCAGATCTAGTGTGCCCACATTTGTTTGAGTCTTTAAGACCATTTTTGTCATTTGTTTAGATTTGACCGAGGCAAAGAGTTTACTGGAAAGGCCCTGGATGTAGTGAATTGCTGATATAAACAGCAGCATCCGTATTATTAAGAATTCCCTAAAAATGTGTCCACATGGTCCTGCTGCTTTAGAAACAAATACATCAAATATCTCTTAAATGTTTCCAAGTAATCAGCAGAATAAAGTTTGCTTATGCTGCCTAAGGGTCATTACCTGGGAATCAGTGAGTAAACCCCTCAAAAGCACCTGATTTAGTTAAACAAAAACATTTGAATATCATCTGAAACCCTCGAAGTACACAGGGGTGGGCTGAAATTTTGCCCGTTGTAGGTCATGTAAATTTTTTGAACATATTTGAGTCTTCAGATGCTGTCTAAATTCAGGGGCTGCATCCTTTGAAGGCCACATTTGTAGGGCAATTACTTCACAGCTAGGTGACAAAGGCTGTTCAAATTCATAGACTCCTCCAGATGTGGCCAACGAATGTGTCCTTCTTTTCCTTCTTTCCCTCCTTTTCCTCAAATGCACCAATGGCGGTGGAGAGTGTCCAAAAGGTTTGAAATATTACTGTTTCTGTGAACAAAATACATTTTTAAGATGTTTTCAGGCAAGAATGTAGCTGTGTAAACCTCAAATATATTCTCGATTTATCAAGATATTGCTTAATTGCAAAAGTGCCGCTGGCTTTTGTCACTGAGTGGAAGCAAAACACAGATTTACTTCACTGTTCATGTTTGATCTATTTCAGTGTTTCATTTGTTTCTGAACAAATCCATTTGGCTAAGATTAAAGTTAAATTTCACAAATGGATAGTTATACTTAATGATCCTTTTCACAGCTTATTTTTGATTTAAAGTTGGCAAAAAATATACCACAAAAAAGAGCAGAAGTTCAAGCTCCATATTAATGCTTTCTTTTCCGCAGCAATGCTTCACACTATCCTGTTTGCTAGGTGACAGAAACTACACTGAGGTAAAGGCGGGTGACACAGATATGAAGGATGGATCATCCAGTTTCACAGCCGCTCACTTCCGGCCTTTGCAGTCTTCTTGGGCTTTGAAGGACCAGGTCCATGTAGGCCTCAACCTGCATGGATGCAGGTAGCCTTGATGCAGCCCCTTATACAGCTAGAGTTTCTTAAAAACAGGAGATAACCAGAAGAAATTTTCAGGTCAAAAAAGATATTTGACTTCTACGGGGGTCAGGTAGGAATTGTTCTTCAATTTGACTGATTTTATTAGGAATGACATAAACATTCAACTCTTATCCGGAAAAAAAAAATCCTTTTCTTGCTCTTTTGAAGGAGGACCTGTGTATGTCTTTTTCGCATGTAGCAACATTTAGCTTTTTAAATATTTTGTGGGTTTCCATATTCATACCTGAATGAGCAGCAGGTACATCAGAGGAAAAAACTTCAAAAAGGCAATTCATTAGAACTCCTGGCACTGCAGGAAGATTTCACTCACTTCAGCACTGTTTATTAAATTACAACAGATATACCACATGGACTAAAATGTTGCAATTTAATATTTAATTTCCCTGCAGTAAGCAAGACAATCTCCTGGGGAATTTGAAATTTCAACGTGAAGCTTTTGTGTTAGTACCATAAAAATTGGAACTTCTACATTAATTATAGATTGTTTCTAGTTTTGTTTGGTCCAGCACTTTAGGACAGATGTAGTGCCGTGAATCATGCCTTCTTTCAGACCAAAGCAGTCCTACCTATGACGGACAGAGCTTTGTCAAGTTTATTATGTACTTGCAAGGACAGCTATTTTATAGTATCCATCACAATATATATATACTCTTCATGTGGTAGGCCCGTTCAAGTGCTCATTAACATAAATATCTAATCAGCCAATGACATGGCATCAGTTCAATGCATTTAGACCTGTAGACATTGTCAAGGCAACCTGCTAAGTTCAAAGTGGCCATCAGAATGGAAAAGAAATGTAATTTAAGTGACTTTGAATGTGGCATGGTTGTTGGAGCCAGACATGCTGGTCTGAGTATTTCAAAAATTGCTGATCTATTGGGATTTTCCCACACAACCATCTCTAGGGTTTACAGGAAATGCTCCAAAAAAGAGAAAATATCCAGTGAGCAGAAGTTCTCTCTCAAAAATGCTCTGTTGATGCCAGAGATCAGAGGAGAATGGCCAAACTGCTTCAAACTGATATGAAGGCAGCAGGAACTCAAATAACCACTCATTACAGCCAAGGTATGCAAAAGAGCATCTCTAAATGCACAACATGTCAAACCTTGAAGCAGAAGACCACACCAGGTGCCACCACCTTGTCAGTTACAGTTTAAGTTTCCTTTATTAGTCATTTTACACAATATACACAATGAGATTATGTTCTAGAATACCCATCCAAGAAAAGACAAACAAGTCAGCCAAACAGGGGAGATGAGCGTCTCTGGCCTTGCAGCTATCGAAGGCACTGCCATTAAAAAAAGAATATGGAAACATAGCGAATACAATAGGATAAGTAAGACCATCAAAATGTCACTACATTTAGCATGGGCTCACCACAATTGGACAACAGACTAATAAAACACTGTCTGGTCAGACAAGTCCTGCTGCAACATTCAGATTGTGGGAATTTGTTTTAAACAACATGAAAGCATGGATCAATCCTGCGTTTGTATCAGCGATTCAGGATGCTGCTGCTGCTGGTGTAAAGGTGTGGGGGGATATAATCTTGGCACACTCAGTGCCAACTGAGCATTGCTCAAAGCCTACCTGAACATTGTTGCTGACCATGTCCATCCCTTTGTGAGCAGGGTGTACTCATCTTCTGATTGCTGCTTCCAGCGGGATAATGCACCATGTCACAAAGCTCCAAGAATCTCAAACTGCTTTCTTGACCATTATAATAAGTTCTCAAATGGTCTCCACAGTCACCAGCTCTCAATCCAATAAAGCACCTTTGGGATGTGTTAGAATGGAGATTTGCACGAAGGATGTACAGCTGACAAATCTTATGCAAGTGCGTGATGCTATCCTGTCAGTATGGCTCTCTGAAGAATGTTTCCAGTACCTTGCTTAATCTATGCCAGAAAAAAATTAAGGTACTTCAGAAGTCTATAAATACCATAATGGGACACACTGACCCTGAACAATAAACATTGCTATTTTTACCTACTTTGTTTCACATTACAGTTTTTTCCGATCTCTAGTCACAGGTTCAGAACTCTCAACACAGTTAATGCAACTTCAGTCTGTTGTGGACTTTATCAGTAATACAGTTCTTGTTTCTGCACAACTTGCACTCAACATTTTTTAACCAAATTCTGGATTGTTTTTGTCCAATTTACAAATGTGTAGACACAACATGCCAAAAATGAAAAACTGATTTTCAAAACCTTAAATATAGTATAAAACACATAGTTCTGCAAAAAAATAAAATAAAATAAAAGGTGAAAAACTATTAAAACTCACTAAACAGATTATTTACATAAAATACAATAATAACTCAACCACAGCTGATTTCAATCCTAGCTGCAGTCAGGTGCTGTCTGTGACCCATAAAAAGGGGGCTTGTTTGGAATTGGTTTGGTCAATGTCGACACAGGAGCGGAGAGAGTGAGAGAGGAAAGAAAAATTATGCCTGGACAAGGAAGAGGAATATGTGGGCAATGGAGAGGAAGAGGGAGAGGAGTAAGAATGAGTGGTGGTGTCCAACAGAGGGTAAGAACTACTGTCACTGATGAAATCAGAGCCACCATCATACACAATGTGATAAACCATGGTCTGTCACTGAGAGAGGCTGGTGAAAGAGCGCAGTCTAACCTCAGTCGATCTACTGTCGCTCCCCTTATCTGGACTTTTCAACTAACAGGTAAATAATACAGTTTACAAGTATGTTCCTAGTGATGCTATATCATACAGTAATTGTAGGTCATCAGTCCAACTGCTAATACATATGTTGTATTTTCTTTTCCTATAAAGAAAGTAATGTCTTTCTCCTTCTGGGGGAAGATGGAAACTCCTAAGTGAAGACCAGGCACATGCCATTGTAGACATGGTCATTGCTGACAATGGAATAAAACTGAAATAATAGAAAGTAACCAGCCCTTTCCATAATGTGGAAAGCATTAGCCTGACAGGGTTCGAATGAAACAGTGGTACACAGTCCCTTTCGAAAGGAACAGTAAGAAGGATAAGGAACTCCGACACCAACATGTCCGGGTTTGGCATCTATCCTATATACCTGTTATATTGTGTAATATAGTGAATTTTACACTATGCCACCCTGCATGGAAACACAAGTTACAGTATATACAGTAGGACAGACTGAAAGTGTGTTCATGTACTGCGTTTGATTGCTTTTAGAAAGTCATGGAGTTGGAAGCTGATCAGACCCCACCTCATTTATGCGGACAAGGCAGGATTTAACCTTGCCCAAAACCTCAGTGGGGTAGCTGTTACAATGTCTTTTGTTTACTAGGAGAGAGTCGAATATTACCACTGTTTCTGTAATGCCACCAGTTGTTAGTTTTGTGACAGTGGATGTGCTGTGATTGATTGCATGTTCCTCTTGAATAGAGAATCTGCATTAGTGTTTTGAAAGGATGATTAGATACTGAACCAGGTTTGCTGTGTTTTAACTGAGTTAATGTTTGTAGAGAAAACTTTGCATTGTGCCATGCAGAGTTGGTATTTAGTTAAGGAAATGCACTTTTGAACAGGAGATTAACTATTGGGCTATTTGTATGAGGTAGAGGTGTTACCGTGTTTAGAGTACGGAAAAAGTAGCTTACTGTAAGTATTGGTTGGCGTGTTTATCAGTTGTAAAAAACTGTAAACATGGTGCCATGTTTAACAAAAAAAACATACAGATATGCAGTTAATTTAATGCATTAGGTTCATATGCAAATACTGCATATCTACACGCTGATTTCTAATGAAATGGGATGAATGAGAAGGTGAGAAAATCCATATTTGATATGGACACTTACATGATTTGGAAAAGCAGTGTCACTAATATATTACAGGCACCCAGGATCAGCTTGGCTGATGGTGCACAAATACTCCTATTGTCCTTTAAACCTGTCAGCTCCTCTGTGTGTGGTAGCTTGTTGTTGATGTCTGACAGACAGCAGGGCTGGTACTGGCTTGCAGGGCTTAGTTATAGTTATAAACAACATCCCAGAACACAGGGCACATCCGCTGCCACACAATGGGCACTATCTGCTACTTTAAGCCAGCATCTGTTAAAGCAGTTAGGGTGGACAGAGAGAGAGAGGAAGTGGAACAGGAAAAGAAAGAGAAAGGAGTGAGTACACTGTTAAAAAAAAAAAATCTGTAACAGAATTTTCATTGTATTTTTAAATACATGAAGTTTCAATAAAAATTTTAAGAATAGAATTTACATTTCTAATGTAAAATAACAAGAAAAAGCTGTAGCGGTGAATGAACAGGTTTAAAAAAAACATTTACAGAATTTGTTTTCCACAAAAAAAGACTGTAAAAATACAGCTGCAAGTTTAACACTTTCACAATTTCACAAATATGCCATGTTTATTGAAAAGATAAACCAGTTAAATGATTATTCTAAATATTGACCCTAGCTGTGGTTGTGAGCATAAATAGTTTTTCTGTCTTTCTATGGTAGAGCTGTGATGGGCTGGTGACCTGTCCAGACTTTACCCCTCCTCTTGGCCAGTGACTTGGGATAAACTCCAGTGCCACCACGACACTGATTAACCAAGTTGTTAAGAAAATGGATGGTGGAAATCAATTGGTGGGAGTGCAACACAGTGAAGTTTTGACAGGACAAGAAGCATAGGCAATCTGACAATCATATATGCTACATACAGTGGTGTGAAAAAGTGTTTGCCCCCTTCCTCATTTCCTGCTTTTTTGCATGTTTGTCGCACTTAAGTGTTTCGGAACATCAAACCAATTTAAACAATAGTCAAGGACAACACAAGTAAACACAAAATGCAAGTTGTAAATGAAGGTGTTTAGTAGTAAAGGTGAAAAAAAATCCAAACCACCATGGCCCTGTGTGAAAAAGTGATTGCCCCCTAAACCTAATAACGGG
>VUQK01020369.1:27271-43259 GCA_015106715.1 Bujurquina vittata
CCAAAAAAGTCAACCAAAAAAAAAAAAAAAAAGGAAAGATAAAGTAAAACACAAAAACATTTTGCTAAAAGAGCAGAACTAATAATCTCAGATATTTCACATACTCAGGGACTGACATCCATTTGAGCTAGTTTTGAAGCTGTCAGTGAGATAAATAATGATCAGAGCTAATGTAACCCAGATATTCATCTCTAAGTAGCCTTTTGGCTAGAGATCACTGCTTTCGCACAAATGACTCCCTCTCTCCTCTCAAATTGGCTCATTGGAGGTCTGCTGCTGTGATTATAGTGGTTAACATGCTGGTGAAGAATATGCTTGTAAAGCTCATTCATGGGCAGGCTACATCTTGAATTAATTTCATTTATATCTTTGCAAGGAGCTAGAATCAGTTTTAAAAGCTTTTAGGCCATCAAAAAAGATTTTAATATTTACTCAGTCATCATTGTCAAGACACATTATAATTTTAAAAATGCAGGTATAAACATTATTTCAACCTATTTGCTTAGTGAAAAAAATGACCTCTGAGAAGAACCACATGTCATGGCTCCGCTGTGTGCAGCTGAGCAGGACAGACTCTAATAGGTGGTAATTGTCATGTTCCCCCTTTATTTTTAATGTTTTCAGGGTTATTACAAGAGAGCTATTCAAGCCTGCAGCTTCAGGTTGCATCTGAGTGTCTTCATGTTCAGATGAGTGTGACCAGGGCAGTGACATCTGCTGAATAAAATATCATCCACATATGGATAGACAGACATGTGCTTGCATGCTCGCACACACACACACACACACACACACACACACACACACACACACACACACACACACACACACACACACACACACACACACGCACAACCACTTTGACACATGCTAAATAAAACATTGGACCTTAGTAAACCAATCCTGCCCACATATGCTGAGCACAGCATGGGCCGCGCACTTCATTGTACTGCTGTATGACATTCTGTGGGATTGAGTTTCAATTTGGAAACCATAACACAGGTCAGAACCGAGGGGTGGTGTGGTTGGTGTGTGTGTGTGTGCATTTCGTGGGGGTGGTTACAGTTTTCCCAGCTAATCTAAATCACATGGATTTTTGTCATTGCACATTTTTCTACCACCAACTTTATTATTTATCCAGATAGGCCCGTTGACTCAAGAGCACAATAACATTAAGAAAATCTTGACTTTTGATATGCCAGGTGATGTGCTTAAGTTGCACAAGAGCTTGGAGAGCAGACTCAACACACCCCATCCCATCTGGAGGAATGTGGCAGGAGATGAGGGGAGACGGTGAGGACTCGTGAGGCAAAACTGAACATAAACATTGTCCATAATGACAAATTATGCAGTTAGTTTTGGAAAAGCTGCCCCACCTTGCCCTTTGTTCAGCATGGAACATTAGCTTTAATTGGATGAGTAAACTGTTTACAAGGTTCAGATATGCAGCACCATAAAACCCCAAGGAGAGACAGGTCTGTTTGTCCTTACTGATGATCATACTTTTAGAAACTCTCATTTAGTCCAAATGGGTCGAACACCATTTAATGAATGCACAGGCTGCCACGCTCTTATCCTAATGCTTTCAGGCTTGACTGATAGTGATGCAGTATACTACAACGGTAATGACATAGAGGAGAATCTCATAAAGTTACGACATTTGCCTACTTAGCTGCAGTAATATCATTCTCAAGCTGTGCAGGCCCGTAATAATAATAAGGGATATTTATCTAAACCAGCAACTGCATAAAACTTCACGAGTTTGTGGGAACTACATATAGAAATTCCGCAGAGAAGACTTGCCACTTAAACCACAATGCCGGAGCACAGAGTAAATGACTGTGATGCTAATGTAATTAGTCAAAATGGAAATGTTGTAATTGCTCGGTGGGAGTTCAGGTTAATTGATGCAACATTATATTTCCGCAGTGTGAAATTTTTCACTACTTAATCACAGATAATTACCCAACCTTTCAGTGAGAAATGCAATAAATCTGTGTGTGTGTGTGTGTGTGTGTGTGTGTGCGTGCGTGTGTGTGTGTGTATGTGTGTCCCTGTGCAAGCACATGTCTTGTCTTGTGTGTGTATTGGGATAACTGTTTGTCTGCAAGCATGCAAAAGAGCATGCATGCACAATACAAATGAAAGAAGTAGCAAGGGTTCCCATAATGAGCTGCTGTTTCATAAATTCACCTCATAAAAAAAAAGGAAAGACCACCGCAGGTCCACTGTTACCCAATGCGAGTAAGCTAGTCCAATAACCTTTAAATAGTCGTGTGGGTTACTAACAGCTTTTTAAAAAAATAAAAATACAAAGAAAAAGAAAAAAGAAGGAAAAAATACAAGTAGCCTATACAATTATTTCTGTACCATACATAAATATTGATAGAAATGGAAAAATGTGTTGCTAAATGAGCCACCACCCCCAACACAGACACACTATTTTCAGCATCTGACATATGGAACAGCACTTTTCTAATTTTTTGAACAGCTGTGTTCAAACATTCCTCCAGACACAGGCATCTCTGACATAGTGGTGCAACGTGGCCCAGAGACACCTCCAGGTGTAACACTGCATGATTCTCATTTTGCAAACACATGCACTCACACCAGCACACATGTGTACGCAGACTCTTGCATCAGAGGTCTCAACTTGATTCTGCTTGACATTTATCGACACACGGGTGATTTAAGAATCAAAAGGAGTCATTGCAATTCAAATCAAATCCAGAAAACATATCCAGAGGAATAACCCAGCTATGTTGTGCGTACTTCGAAGCATAAATCTAAGTTGTTTAATGATTTCTTTGGATGTTTTTGTAATCCTTTTAGGACTTGCTTCAGTCTTTAAAAGACCATTTGGGGTTCTAATTTATAGCACAGTAAGCTACAGTCCTCAGTGTTGCACTAAGTGACCAGGTTTCTCCATTGCTTTATAAGGAAGGCAAAGACGAGTTTATGCCTTACTTATGATTTAGGGGTAGGGTGGAGAAAAAGATGTATTTAATGGTGTTTTTCAGATAAATAATTTGTCCTTGTCCAACGGAAACCTTTTGGTTTGAATTTGCGTCCTTCCCCTTTTAAAGCTATCACGGGTTTTTCCTGTTCTATGATTTAAATCTTTTGATGCCAGCATCTAAACAATGTAGGAAACATCTCTGATGTGTATAGTTGAGGATAACATACTGCATATGCTATATGATTGCACGCAATGTTTGTTTGTGTCTGAACAAACAAGTAATCGCCTGTTTACATGTTTTACAGATGATGTGAACACTTCCTGCCTTTGCTCAACAATCAGAGCCAGAGTTGTCTTTTTAGATTCATAAAGTTCAAAACAGCCACATCCACTGGCAGGAAATCCACCTGCTTGGAAGGTGATTGGGCCTTTGTTTAAACTGTAAAGAATTCCAGCAATGGCTCCAGAACATATTAAAACTCTTGAGTCCATGTTTATAACACGCCCAACCTGACCTTGCACTAACTCAAGAATTTCATTAAAAACATTTTACTGTATACGCACAGTGAGAAATAGCTAAGAAGGAGCACTTTATAAGATAAAAAGAAAGAAACAGAGACAGAAAAATGTGTGTCTGCTGTCTCAGTCATGAATGCGTGTTCATGACTGAGACAGCAAAAAGTTGCACCGAAAAAATGTATGTTTACTTCTGATGGCCTTTATATCAGGCTTAATGACCAGGACATTAAGTGTGTGTAGAACAAATTCCTACATGGGAATTGTGTATAAAAAAAAGGCTGCTTGCACACAATCTGTTAAGAAATAATAAATTGCACATATTTTACATTCTGCTTGTACATGCACAGAGGAAAGCTAATAAAATTAGATAGAACTGTGGCATTTTACATGATAGTCTTATTTCACAGTAAAGGTCCAAAACAAATGAAAAACAAAACAATAAAATGTAATAAAATTTAAAAATAAAATAAAATAGCCCTGTGACAGACTGGTCACCTGTACAGGGTGTACCCTGCCTCTCGTCCTATGACTGCTGGGATAAGCTCCAGCTATTGGCTGTATTTGTGATGCTGGTGCCTTTTGGAGTGTTTTTACTAGAATTTTCTGACAGGTAATACTTTATCATCTGATAATATATTTCCAGTTTTCCATTTGGGATTCACTTGCCTTCCACAAACTGCTTAGAGTTTTTTTTATAATCTTCAAACGTTTTCAAGCACAAGTAGCAATTGATGAGGATTTGACATTTGAGACGATCCCTGACTCCACCCCAGTCCATCTACCTGTCCATCTTTACTTGTCTGTTGAAACTGAATCCTTGGTAAAGAGAGGCAGACAGAGGGGGAAAGGCAGATCAGGGGACCAGGCCAATACCAATCTTTTTCAAACACTGAACTCACTGCCCACTATCCTTCCCCACACCCATCCCCTCCTACCCCACCAACCTCACCCAGGGCGGGGATCAGGTGTCCCCCTTTGAAATCTGGGATGAGATCAAACAGGGCGCAGGCGTTTGATAGGGCAGCCCCACTGCCACCACCAGGACCCTTAATGGAGGAGTAGCATGACTGGGGCCTGGGCCAAGTGATATATATGTGTGTGTGTGTGTGTGTGTGTGTGTGTGAGAGAGAAAGAGAATAAGAAGACAATGAAAGAGAGAAAGAGAAATGACAATGTGGTGCTTTGCATTGGTGACTTGTTGCTGTGTGTTTTCAGTGGTGGAGATTACTTGAGTGCTAATTGGCTGACAGGGATATGACAGGTGTGCTCTATTTAGTGCGCTGTGACAAAGCTCAACTTGCAGACACACATTTGGAGTGAATTTGGCTGCTGATGGATTTCACAGAATCTTGGCAATGTGTTCCAAAAAGCAAAAATACAAAATAGCAATAATCAATTTAAGAAATCACCCAAACCAATGAATTCTGAGAGGTTTTTGTAAAAAAAAAAAAATGCATTTCTTCAGGTCAAATATAGTCTCTATTGCAAACCCCATAAAGGCTTTTGTCTAGCTACCAGACAAATAGCTCAAAGCAAGCTGGTCTATTTTTGGTTGGAGTTACATAAATGCAATCCATCAGAGGAATATGGGTGGTATGGACAGTGGCCAAAGATCTAAATAGCCATATATTGGAATGCATGTTTGTGTTCTTGCTTCTTGGATGCACTCAGTAATTGTTTTCAGGTTTTAGTGTTCTGGGCTTTTTCAAGTATTTCTGCTGAACTCACTGTTCTGCTTGTCTGAGATGTAATTTAGTTGTTGTTTTGCGGTCAATCACAAGTGACATGTTTCATTGTAAATTTTAACAGTGGAAAGATGAGATACAGAGAGATCATGTTTTGTTTGTATTTTAATGTGGAGAACTAAATGTTGGTCTGTGTTGTCCTAGGAGCCTTATTTAATAGAAAACATCAGATGTGCATGCCCTTTTCTTTTGCTGTACACTGTTACACACTGTACACTATAACACTGCATACATAAAAAGAGTTTATGTATGCAGTGTTAATTAATATGTCATGTTCACTGTTAAGCCCCTGATGCTAACCTGGGACTAAAGTTGTGACAACCATTATATTCTTTTGCTATACCAAAGAACTACTCTTAACCATCACAATTACAGCCATATCCTACACCTTGTTAGTCACCTTATCTTAAAAATACGTATCATGTCCCAAACAGCCTCAAAAGTATCCTTGTTAAATTGTCTGTTAACTTACTGCTTACTTACTTACTTAAAATGGTCGTTGTTGTTAGTTCTTACTGGAATTTGTTGACAGGAAGCCTTTTTGCTGGAAATAATTATTTAGAACATTTAACCTGTGACCTTTTGAGTGTCTAATATACACAGATCAGGCACAACATTATAACCACTGACTGGTGCAGTGAATAAACCTCCATCATGACACCTGGGCTATATTTGGTCAAGTGAACATTTTGCCCTTCTTATGTTTTGAAAACAGACAAAATGGGCAAGCATAAGGATTTGAGTGAGTTTGACAAGGGCCAAAATTGTGACTGCTAGATGACTGGGTCAGAGCATCTCCAAAACTGCAGCTCATGTGGGGTGTTCTCAGTCTGCAGTGGTCAGTATCTATCAAAAGTGGTCCAAGGAAGGAACAGTGGTGAACCAGCAACAGGTGGCTAAGTCTCACTGATGAACATGGGGAGCTACGGCTGGCCCATGTGGCCCAATCCAATAGATGAGGTATTGTAGGTCAAACTGCAGAACAAGATAATGCTGATTCTGATAGAAAGGTGTCAGAATACACAGTGCATTGCAGTTTGCTGTGTAGGGGGCTGCATAGCTGCAGAGCAGTCAGGGTGCAATGCTGACCCCTGACCACCACTGAAAGTTCCAACAATGGGCATGTGAGCATCAGAAGTGGACCACAGAGCAGTGGAAGAAGGCAGAGGTGATTAATCAGATTTTCTTTTACATCACGTGGATGGCTGGGTGCATGAGTGCCACTTACCTGGGGAACACCTGGCACCAGGATGCATTGTGGGAAGAAGGCAAGCCGGCGGAGGCAGTGTGACGCTTTGGCCAAAGTCCTGCTGGGAAAACTTGGGTCCTGACATCCATGTGGCTGTTACTTTGACAGGTACCACTTACCTAAGCACTGTTACAAACCATGTACACCCTTTCATGGAAATAGTATTCCCTGATGGCTGTGGCCTCTTTCAGCAGGATAATGTGCCCTGCCACAAAGCAAAAATGGTTTAGGAATAATTTGAGGAGCACAACAACGAGTTTGAATTGTTGCCTCCAAGTTTCCCAAATCTCAATCCAAGGATGTCCTGGACAGGAAAGTCCAATTCACCTTGCAACTTGCAAGACTTAAAAGTTCTGTTGCTAACATCTTGGTGCCAGATACCACAGCACACTCTCAGGGGTCTAGTGGAGCTCATGCGTTAAAAGATCAGGGCAACAAAAGGGGGGCCAATACAATATTAGGGAGGTGGTCATAATGTTTTGCCTGATCAGACTGGACAACTGCCATTCTTTTTTAATTCAATTAAACCTTTAATTAGCTAGTAAAGGACTCACTGAAGATAGGAACACGTTACTTGGTCATTTCATGCAAATCAAGGCTCAACTTTGCATTCCACCTCCATCTACTGCCATACCTCACGCAGCAAAATCTGACACTTTTAAGGATTTACATGAACAGAAAATGAATTATAGAATCTTAAAGGCTCTAAAATATTTAACAAGTATTCATCTGAAACCATCTACTGTATTTAAAAGATCTGCAGTCAGCTTTCCTCCAAGTTATTTGAAATTAATTGAAATAAATACTCTTTTTGTCCCCATATGGTAGGCAAGTGTCCACATGTGATGAGCAAAACAGAGTCTGTGCCCATAATGTAATGATTTGCACACCCACATACATGTTTCTTAGAAGTGTGATGGCAAGACGCCAGATAACCTAAAGGTGTTACCTTTTATACACCCCCCTTTCTAATGCTGGCCACATTTATGGTGCTTCTTTCCTATACTGCTACTTTTCCTTCTTTCACATTACAGAACACACTTTTGTTTAAAATGGGGCCTGTAAAATTATTCATGTGTAGATTGTTTAGGTGAAGTGAGCTGATCATTTTTTATCATTGCTGCTGTCTTAAATTCACATGATCAACAACAGCAAAAGGAATAAAAAAAGAAAAGAAATAAAATACAAACACACACACATAAGTAAATATTGAGGTCTGAGACCACTCACACACGCACATGTACACAACCACAGAGCCTAATGGTGCTTTGGATTTCTCACAGAGTGCAAGTTGCAGACAAGTTCTCACATTTCCCAAATGCTTACATTCCACTTGCAAGCTCGTCTTGCCCCAGTCCCGTGTCAGTCTCCTGAGTTTACACAGCCCAGCACGAGGATGACAAGGTGACATCCAAGGCTTCACAGCTCTAATGCATACACAAAACACACACAGATCATACACAGATGCACTGCGTTTCTGAAGAAACGCTTGTAAAGCTGGGACAGTAAAGCTTTCAAAAAGATATACACCTAACGGGAACAGAGAGGAAGGAGGATTTAATGCAAAAGAGTCACTACAGAGTTCACATGGCTGGACTGATTTCATTAACCTCTGTAAGCAACCTGTGTTGCTGTTGAATCTTTTAACAATTCCCAGCTAGCGGGGCCGGCTGCTCACACACTTGTTTCATAAAGATGACAGATCTATAATTCACTGTGTATACATACAGAAAGTACACATGTATTATACAGTAAATCGCTCCTCACCTAGCTATTAATGTCATCTTTTTTCCATTGCTGCCTTTCAGTCTGTCGCATAACAGAGGCAAAATGCACTGTTTGCATTATGGCAGCTTGTTTAGCTGTTAAATTGGGAGAGGAAATTACAGCTTTGTCTTCCAGTGTGTGTATGTGTGTGTCTTACCTGTTGTTTGAAGTAGACTGTGGGTGCCTCTTTCTCTGGATAAGTACAAATTTCAGACTTTAACTTTTGGAATGCTTTAAAATTTATGGCAAGTTGGGAAGTCCTCACTTTGAAGACATTCCCGTTTGAGTTTCAGACACGGTTAAACTCAGAATTGGACAATCAATTTCAGAAAATGATATTTGCTCATATGCATGTACTGAAAGGCAATTAATGTACTCATGATTAAACTCTTAATAACAAATAGCAGTAAAAAAATAATATTAATAGGAATAAGAATTTTGTCACTTTATTTTGAGCACATTTTGCCTAGTTTAATACCATTAAAATATTTCCATCCATCCATCCATCCATCCAGCCATCAAGCCATCCATCCAAAGTAATGATGTTAGGGTTGTGGATGAACAACAAATACTGCTAGGTAGTGAAATTCTTCATGAGTAGAGAAGTGTGTGTGTGTGTGTGTGTGTGAAAGTCAGTTTTTTAAGATGGTTATTCTGATTACCTTGCGCAATCTAGCATTTTGTTCTTTGCTGCCCCCAGGTGGTCAATAATAATAATAATACAGGGACAACGTAATAAATCTGCCAATTTAACCTGCTGTTTGCCCCAAGTGGGGTCATTATATGCAAGCATTCACTTTTAGATTTTACATTGGAGATGTAAAAGCATAAGCATCCAGAGTTCAAAAGTGACACTCTGATCTCTGATCTCTGGTAGTTTCACACCGACAGCTATTCACTGCTATCTTGATTAAGCTCCCCTATCTTCATTGATACCCACCACCCCTTTCTGCTCTCTCAGTCCCCTGGTTCCCTTGGGCCCAGACACGGTGCACTTGTAATGGGCAGCTCTGGAAACCCAAACCCTCATTACCTCCCTCATTACTCCCCGCTGCACAATGGGGACCTGTTTGCAGGCTTTCACTCCCTCCCCAGATAACACACACGCATTTGCACAGACACACACATGTTCCCAAATGCACCTCATGCCCTCGTCCGTCTCTCTTTTTATTCCTGCAGACTCTCCCTCTCTGGTCCAAGGCCCTGGTGATCAGGTGTCCATGGTTCTTTGTCTGCTCTTTTATACCGGAGGACAAAAGGCAGGCTGTCTCTCTCTCTACATCTCTTTTCTTTTGTTGCTTTTCTTTAGATCTACTTTCTTTACTCTCCTTACATCTTCCCACTCCAATGGCAATGTCAGAATTTTGTTATTTTACCATAGTGCGACACACTTTCCATTTAGGATTATGAGTTTGGACAACAATTTTCACCTGATAACTTCACTTTTGGTAAAGTATGCCTTGTTCAGTTCCCTGTGCACACCACTGGGGAGCGGCAGTGGCTGTCATGTTGAGCTCTGTGGGAAATGGTGGTTGGAGCAAAAAAAAAATGACAACAGTTCATCTCAGTGTCAGTCATAATGTTTCTGAATTCCAGAGAGAGGTTTAGTCTGCAGCATGTCTGTTTTTGAAAGATGCTGTAATTGCCCAGCTGATTTTACACAATCTGTTTGGGGTGCATTAAATGTTTAGGAATTACAGTCATTTATGCAATAGCCCTACATCAGCAAGACACTACCCAAATGCAAGATGTGAGAGACTGACTAACAAAAGGCAAAAAAAAAAAAAATCCAAAACAGCAAAATCTCAGAGTCATTGTGGATAGATGTGTGTCTTTTGTCTTTGTTTTTGTCTTTGTGTATGCGGTCAGCCTGTGTCTGTGTAGTATGGCTAGTCCTGGGTCTAGGACTTGCTGAGCCACGACCCCTAGAGGACATGGTTGTGGGTGGTGGGGAGGTCTCCTGCTCGCCACTGGTCATTGTTGCCCACTCCCTGTGGCATGGGCTCTTTGTGGCACATGGCTGGATGTTTTGGCATGGTTGCTGACCTTGTTCATCCTTGGGTGTTGTGGTCTGGGGTGGCTTGGGCCTCTCAGGTGCAGGGGTGGGGGGGATACCGGGTGACTCTTGAAGGTTTTGGGCCCTATTCTCAGCTTGCGCTCTGGTGGCTGGCTTGTGGTGGTCTGCCTGGGTCTTTTCTGTCTGTCTCAGGCTTCTGGGGGTCATGGTTGTGGCTTCTCACATGATTTTTGGACCATTTGCTCAACCAAGTGGTCAGTATAGTGCATGCTGCTTCCTATGTGAAAGGGCCTGTAAGTTTGCAAAACTACATCTGAACAAACACCAAGACCCCAAGAAAAATGTCATTTAGAAAGACGAGACCAAGGTATAGCCATAATGCACTCCGCCATGTGTAGTGAAAACCAAACACAGCAGCAAAATACCTCATAGCAACTGTCAAACACGGAGTTAGAGGGGTAATAATTAAGGTATATATAGTATATATATATAGCACTTTATGGTCAAATTAAGTCATTAATTTGACCATAAACTGCTCTATATATACTCTATATAACAAAATATTCTAGAGTCAAAGATGAGACCATCTGTCTGACAAATAAAGCTTGCTTGATGTTGCAATGGGACAATGATCCCAACCACAGCAGCAAATCTACAGCTGGCTGAAAAAGAAAAGAATCAGGGTGAAGCAATGAGCCAGTCAAAGTCCAGAGCTCAACTTCATTGAAATGCTATGGCAGGACCTGGTGAAAATTATTTAAAGTTATTGCTCTTAAAGGTGGTCATACAAGCTAGTGAGTCATGAGGTGAAGTTAGAATAGAATAGAATAGAATAGAATAGCCTTTTATTGTCATTGTACATGGTAGAACAAAATTGTGCATGCTCCACTACAAAGTCTCTTTGTGTTAAAATTTTGGAAAATTAAAATAAATAAAGTAGAAAATACTTACTATACGAATAGAAACTGTACATTGCTGTACATAAAATACAGTAAATATACATTAAATACACAAAACATTAAATTGATGTCTTTTTCTATTTGCAGTTTGGATGGCCCAGGGGAAGAACCTGTTGGTGTGTGATTTAAACGCCGTCATGAGGGTAGCAGGTCAAATTAGTTATGGGAGGATTTGAGGGGTCTCCTGTGATTGCGCCCATTCTCCTGAGGCAGCTGGTTCTGGATAGGTTCTCCAGGGAGGGCAAAGGGCAGCCACTGATCTTTTGGGCGGAGCTGATAACCCTCTGCACTGCTTTCCTGTTTTCAGCTGTGCAGCTTAACGTACCATACACCCAGACAGTGTGTCAAGACACTTCCCACTGTGGAGCGATAGAGGGCCATCAGCAGCTTCTTGTCCAGATGGTTTTTCCTGAGGACACAGAGGAAGTGAAGCCACTGCTGAGCCTTCTTAACTAGGGCCTTGGTGTTTTGAGTCCAGGAGAGATCAGCTGAGATGTGGGTGCAGAGGAACCTGAAAGAACTTAGTTTTTCATACGTTGCTTTTGCTTTTTGGCTTATTTTTCTTAATTAAATAATAGTATTATTTAATGTGTCATGTGTTGTTATTCACCTTCAGTTGTATTTAAATAATTTAGAACCTGGTAATGACCAGATGATTTTCTTATTATGTCCTGATATGTAAAACCTTGGAATTGAAACTGTGAATAATTTCTTTTTTTACACAAATTTAAGGGTGTTACCCTGCGCTTCCTTTTCTTCTAGAAAGGCAAAGGTGAAAGAAGAGGGTGTTGTATGACCTCCCAAATGTATTTATTGTAATTCATGGTGATAACTTGCAGATGTTTTGCACTTGTACTAATTTAGCTTTCTATGCGCTATAAAGTAAAGAGTTCTGCATCATTTTAGAAAATTATACTTCACCAGTAGCTTAGTTACAGTCTCTTTTTATCTCTAGCCAACTAAATGTGCAAGACTTGCGACATGTGTCTTCTTCACTGAATAGGTTTTTAGCATTCAATTAAAGGCAATTTGTAACCTCTCTCCATCAAGAAATCATTGCTTTTTCATATCTGAATTTAGACTCTCAGCTCAGTTGCTCATAATCCCGCTTCATATTTTATGAAGGTTATGTTACACCTTAAATCGACAACTTTGCTGAGTAGTCTTCTCAAATATGGAACAGTTATTTGAGATTTTACCTCACTATTTTTCTGTGGAATATGCTTCAACTGACATTTTGTTGAAGGTGCCACTTCTACCAATGCAATAAGAACAAGTCATTATGAAATTTCTGCATCCAACATAATTAAAAGGATAATAAGTAATCAAAAACAATGCGAAAATCATTAATGAAATTTAAAACAATCAGAAATATTAACTTCTGAGAAGTGGGAGTTTTGTGGCTAAAGCCAGGAAAAATAATACCAGCATTTCTACTGTTTTACATTTATATAATTAAATATATGAAAGTTCAATGTCGTTTTTCATCATGAACTAAATTATTTTTCTGTACCCATTCATCAAATTTTCACATCAAAAATTTCAAGCGTTCTTTTAATAAGAGTATTTTTTAAAAAGATCACTGCTACAACAGTTTCAGAGCAGTATGCTGAACCTTACACAGTGAATAAGTGGTGGACTGGAAAGAGGAATTTGATTCTGTAGCTCTCACACGGAGAGACTCCATCTGGTTGCCTGAAGCGTTATTCCACCATGTGTAATCATGACAAGAACAAAACTCAGCAACGTCTTTCCACTCTCAACAAACACACATGCACATGCAAAAAACGAACATAGATAAACACACAGCCCTGTTTCCATGACTTTAGAGGGAATTACATGGATTTACGTTCTTTTGCTGGGGACTTATGCTTACCACACCAGTTCAACAAACTATAACTCCAACTTTAACTTAAATTTACATTCACACTCAACCAAATCTTCATCCAGAAATGTTATGATTATTAAGGATTTGCATTCTGTCTTCAAAAGGAGAGAGTTCCTGTAATGTCTTCACAATATAAGTAATACAAGTATACATGCACACAGAACCAGTGAATGGAAAGATTGTTTCATTCAAGTGTGTTCCATCATGCAGGGTCACCCTCCTGGAAAAACAGTAACGTGGGTCATGAAGGGAAGACTGGTGTGTTGGTTAACCAATGCAACACATGTGGGTCGGTCTTCATTCATGCACACATGCTGTATAGATATACAGTTTGGACTTGACAAGAAAACTGACAGCTAACAGGAGTGGACTGAGTAGCTGACTGGCTTGTATTCGGGTTTTTGGACAAGTGATAAAAAGGAAGAAAAGCAAATCAAATTACTTATGAAGTAAATAAGCATGAAAGCAAAACCTTACAAATAACAAGTAAGTTAAAATCAAACAGGTAGAGGAGATTTAAAATGTTAACAATTTAAAATCAGCCTCTGCATATGGCCAGCCTTACATGTGAGTGTTTGCGTGTACCTACACATCAGTCTTGTGTGCGTGCATGTGTAAATGATTATGTGGCACATTTTCTTTTATGCCGGCTTCTAATTACAAACATCTTTCCATGCCTGTATTGTTTCAGTTAGAATGAAGCGATCATATAAAGGCTAAATTTATAAATGTGCGCAATGTGTTTAAGTCACTAATTGCTTCCTAATGACTGAAGGTTTGTCAGGAAGCAGTATGCTTCCAGCACTGCAAATTAAAAACACAGGAAGTGGTGTTGTGTCTGAAGGAGGGACACAAATAGAGATGCGAACAGCAAGGAAAATCTCATGGAATCTGTGATTGAATCAAATGAAAAGTGGCCCAACTGTTTTGTTTGGTTTTTTTAATTTGTGTATGAGATTTGCTAAGAAACAAGTAAACACACACACACACACACACACACACACACACACACACACACACACACACACACACACTCTCTCTCTCTCTCTCTCAACAATCACATGCTCTTCCTTCATGCCTTTCAAATGAATGAATGTTATGTTTTATTTTCCTTTACCATGACTGCAGCTGCTCCTTGGAAATCTGGATTCCTGACAGTGACTTGAAGACGACATGTTTCCAAATGCTTCTCCTTTTTTGTGTGTGAATGCGCATTACTAACTTTTCCTGAATATCAAAAAACAAAGCAAATGAGGAAGACCTACACATGGGTACGGAAGCCAAGACCTACGGAAGCCGAGAGCGGCCATAGTAGCTACAGTATAAACTGTTTTCTGATGGTTTTCTCGTGATAACGCATTATTTATCTCGTTATCACGAGAAAACCATCAGAAAAAAAGTTTATAGGTACCATGGCCACTCTCGGCTTCCGTACATGGGAGTAGCTGGTCAAATGTTCCCAAAATTAAAGCATCTAGTATTATATTTTTTAGCAGGGACCTACGGGGTTCTACACACAGAGGCATAAAAAGGCAGTGTACCATGTTTGTGCAAAGCAGTATTGTAGCAAGAGGTTTTAATTTTTCGTTTATTTTAAGCTGCCTGATAGACACCACAACAACAATTCTTTCAAAGTCCTGAGTTACATACCAAGTTAATGCCTTCATTTCTTCTCTTCGGTTTTGTCTTTCATTTTCCCATAGTGTTATATAGCCTTTGTCGCACTCACCACACCTTTGTCAGTCTCTTTCTCTTGTTCTCTCTGCCTCTTCTAATCAGTGCCTGTGGTGAATAATTCACTCGGTGCTGTGGGGAATGAAGCTCTTTGATTGGCAGCTTTATTTTCTCATCTGTTACATTATTAACATAACTCTATTGGGCATTGTTGCTATGGTAAAGGCTATTACAGGCCAGAGAAGTGTCAGCAGTTTAATGGAGTGACCACCCCCCAAAAGCACACTCTTAATCTCTTTCTGCTCTCACCTCACCATCTCTGATTCCACAAATCTTTTCGTTCTGCTTCTTTGGTTTGGTTTGTCCTCTCAGGCCATCATTTGATAGTGGCACATAAGTGAAAAAATGCCTTTTGGACAGCCTTTGATGTGTCTTTGGTTAGTTTGAGGGGTTATACCAATAGAAAAAGTCAACTAAAGAATTACTTCCATAGTTAAGAAAAACAACTTCACAGCATCCACGTAAGTCAAGAACACTATCTATCATTTAGACGTACGTATCATTGCCTAGGTTTACAATCAACAGACACCCTCATAAATGGATGTTCCGAGGATCATCAACAAGGCCGGATTAAACTTTGTCAGAAAAGCCCGCACATTTGTGGAAAAAAAGTCTTTGGACAGATGAAACCAAGATTAACTTGTACTAGAATGATGGGAAGATAAAATTATGGAGAAGGAAAGTAGCTCATAATCCACAACATACATATACAGTGGTGTGAAAAAGTGTTTTCCCCCTTCCTCATTTCTTGTTTTTTTGCATGTTTGTCACACTTAAGTGTTTCGGAACATCAAACCAATTTAAAAAATAGTCAAGGAAAACACAAGTAAACACAAAATGCAAGTTGTAAATGAAGGTGTTTATTAGTAAAGGTGAAAAAAAATCCAAACCATCATGACCCTGTGTGAAAAAGTGATTGCCCCCCTTGTTAAAACATACTATAACTGTGGTTTGTCACACCTGAGTTCAATTTCCCTAGCCACACCCAGGCCTGATTATTGCCACACCTGTTCCTAATCAAGACATCACTTAAATAGGAGCTGCCTGACACAGTAAGGTCCACCAGAAGATCCTTGAAAGCTACACATCATGCCGAGATTCAAAGAAATTCAGGAGCAATTGAGAAAGACAGTAATTGAGATCTATCAGTC
>VUQK01020373.1:19581-35608 GCA_015106715.1 Bujurquina vittata
TTAATACAGTACCTGTCAAAAGTTTGGACATACCTTCTCATTCAGTAACCCCCCCCCCCCCTTACATTGTGAATGTAGGAAAAAAAATCGTCAACAGTGCCTCCAAGTTAACAGCAGTTAGCTTGCGGTTTCTTATGCCGGTAACTTTTTCTGAAATTATCCTGTGCAACAGAGGTAACTCTTGGTCTTCCTTTCTGGGGCGGTCCTGATGAGAGCCAGTTTCATCATAACATTTGATGGTCTTTGTGACTGCACTTGAGGATACTTTCAAAGTTCTACTTTTTGTATTGACTGACCTTTATTTCTTAAAGTAATAATGGACTGTTGTTTTTTTTAGCTGAGTAGTTCTTGCCATAATATGGGTTGTAACATTACTCAAATTGGGCTATTCACTGTATACCAACTCTACCTCTTCACAACACAACCGATGGTCTCAAAAACATTAAGAGGGGGAGAAATTCAAGAAATTAACTCTTGACGAGGCACAGCTGTTACAGCCATTCCATGGGACTACCTCATAAAGCTGACTGAGAAAATGCCAAAATGTGCAGAGCTGTCATCTAAGTAAGAGGTGCCCACTTTGAAGAATCTAAAATATAAAATGTATTCTGGTTTGTTTAAAAAAAATAATTCCACATGTATTTCTTCATAGTTTGGATGACTTTGGTATTAGTCTACAATGCAGACAGTTTTTAAATGAAAAAGAACTGAAAAAGACGGTGTGTCCAAACTTTTAGTTGGTACTGTATGTTCTGTCTGTGGCCATCAGTCCAGTTTGTTTCAAAAGAGAGGCTGCGTGCCAACGCCAACGCTTTAGTCGAGTATATCGCAATAAAGAATCTCAGGTGTGAATGAATTTGTGCCCTTCTGCATGTATGTGTGTTTTCCTGTCATTTCCTGAGACAGGAAATGACAATGATGAGTCATGGAGGAGGTCTTATTTGCAGATCCGTATTTGGATGGACTTTTTCATGCATGGCTGAAGAAAGTCTGACACTCAAAGCTTCACTCGTGTGAATGTCCCTGCAGTTAAGTACGGATTAGTTTCTGTTAATATTTTATATAAACCATATAAGCACTATAAACTACATCTTGACTCAAGCATCTCTTGTAAGTGGTAATTTTGCTTGATGTTAGGGATGTTCCTGGTGACTGATTTACTAGTCTTTTAAATGAGAGAATAAATTATTGGACTAGTTTAAAAGACATAAAAACACTCTAACCATTTGAATAAACGCTCATGAACAAAGTTACACGCTGGCCATAAAATATTTTGTGTGTGTTTTAGGAACTATGGGAAACTGTTAATAACTTCCTTGTTAATCAAATACTGGTTATAATGTCACTGAAATGTGCAGTAATATTGCAGACATGAACAATGTTAGATTATATTGCAGAGTTTGGCCAACCAGTGGAACTGCAAGCAGCAGTTCCATTGGTTCTTCCATGCTGGGGGTCCACACTCTGGTGCAGAACATAGTTACACCAGTCTTTGGTTGCATGGTTATATTCCAGTTTATTGGGACCCAGCTCCCCTACTGCTTTATTTTAATTAATTAATTTTTTTAAACCTCAAAGTATTGCAGAGCAGTGCCAGTAAGCATGGCTGTCATCTGTTTATTTTTGCTCCACAGAAAGAGAAAGCCACAGCTGTCTTTCAGGGCTGCATCCCTGGTTTATGACCATTGGTGATATAGCATCTCTGAACCGATATCTGCCGTTGTACCAGTGGCATTCCATAGGGCAAGCAAGGCAAGCAGTGAAATGTAAAAATAGACATCAATCAAAAAGTGAAATCAATCTCTTTCCTTGAATCTCAAACATTGTTCTGTCATCAGTTTACAGCAGCCTTTAAATTGCTGCGTGGCCACAGTTAGGTATTGTCTCTGAAGAAGTGCTTGACTCTGCTTGCCTCCAATTCCACTGGAAGCTGTAGCATCTCGTGACACTTGTCAATCTCCGTATCCCATTAACAGAGGCTTTAGCTGAGCTAGCTGAGAGGCCAGGAGCTTTTCAGTTTCTGTTGTTTCTGTTTATCGTCTCTGCTTGTCTTTCTGTAAAAGACATCACACGTCACTCTGTTATACACAATTAAAGTAAGAATAATGTGTTTAATAAACTAGAATTTCTGGCACTGACTGGCAAAGGCAGCAACGTCTAAACGTTTAGTCTAGTCGACTAGTGGAACACAGACAAGAACTGGAATTTTAAAGCCACTTTCTCACATGTTAATAGCATTGTCTGGAAATCAAATTATTTTCTATAATTGACTGTTTAACCAACAAGCAATCCAAATATTTTAGCAACTAAAACGATAGAGTTTAGGGACTTACGACTATTTTTGACCCATTTTATTTTAGATATGAATAATTTTTATTAAATAGCTCTATTTGTGTCTCCTCCTTATGCTGGGAGGAGACCCAAAGTCCTGGGAGGGCTGCATCAGAAAGACATAAAATCTGCCACACCGAATATGTGGATCCACCCTTCGTGAATAAGGGAGCAGCTGAAAGAATCTTTACTGTATGTGTGGCAGATGTCCTAATGTAATTAATATCTAGATTGCAATCATTTTTAAGCAAAAGAGTTAACCTGATTTATATCCATCAACTTGGCTATTTTCATCATCATTTTGAGTATTAAATATTTGCCTCAAGACGTCGGCAAGATTTACTATCATGCTGCAATAGCTCTGTTAGCTACGGCTCAATGCGGAACATAGTAATTTAGTGATTAGAACTAGAAAACTATAATAAAATCAAAGCCCCATGTTAAAAAAAAGGGAGGAAAAACATATTTCTGGGATAATTAATGACCCACAAATAGCTTTCCCTTATCCCTACCCCACCAAGTGGGCAGTTCATATTTGTTTGTTTATTTTTGTTTATGTTAACTCAGACGTTTAAAGGGAAATAGATTAAAAAAATAAATGGAGGGAATATTTTATACAAATGCCAGATTTACACAGACAAATGATTTGGGTTGTTAATAACCCCAGTAGGTCACTTGAAGGTTAACTTGTTTTTCAAATAAACCCCCCAATATCCTTTTCAAGCTTCTCAGATATAAATATTTTAAAATTCAGTTTTAAAGAAAACCTTTGTTTAGTGAGGTTTCTTCCTGTTAAAAGGAAGGTTTTTCCTTCCCACCGTTGCCAAGTGCTTGCTCATAGGGGGTCGTTTTGACTGTTGGGTTTTCTCTGCAGTATTGTTGGGTCTTTACCTTGCAATACAAAGCGCCTTAAGGGAGACTGTTTGTTGTGAATTGGCACTGTATAAATAAAATTGATTTGATTTGAGTTAAAAGATGTTTGAAGGTGTCAGACTACAATTAATAGAGGAACCATTTATGAAAAATAAAACAATGTAACATAATGTTTGACTTTGACAAGTGTTATTTTCTAATTTCTTATATTGTAAAACAATAGAAAATGTCCTTTATTCCTGTCAAACTTTGCTTTTGTGGATTTTAGATTTTTTTCCCCCTAATAGTTCAATTTCACCATTTTTTGCTATCTTTGGACACAAAACAGCAAACATAATTTCAAAAGACAAATATTTATTTTTGAAACTTCTGAAATAAAATTTTAAAATTAAAAATGAACAATTTTTTCTTTATTTTCTTCACGTATGAGCTCCCAAATGTAGTCTCCCATCATGTTTTCAGTGATGGATCCCTGATATGTGTTGAAAGGTCATTGTATCTTTGTGAAAGAGAAGAGAAAACGGCTTGAAAAAAAAGTTGAAACCTAAATGAAAACCACTAGTAACCGGCATTATATGGGAAAATGACAAATTTGGAAAATCATTGTTTGAACCACAAATGCAAAGTTTTGGAATAAAAAAAGTGTTTTTAATTTGTTTACATGTACAGAACTATAAAAAAAACAGTTTAAACCCAAAAACGAGACAAAAGTGGAATTTTTTAACTTAAATTAATTATTGGTTGCAGAGCTCATCCAGTTCAACTTGCCCCACATGTGTGAGAAACATTAAGTAGGCTGTAGATTATTGCTTGTGATTGTGTGTCAGATTTAATGAGATGCTTGATATGGAGCAGGTACAGCACCAGAGATGGCTGAATGCACAATGCTCTTTTGTCAGTGAACAAGATCACTCTCACACACTCACACACACGCGCACACACACACGCACACACTAAGGTTTAGCTGTGAGATCTGTGAAGTAATTAAACTTTATTGGTAAGTTACCAACAGTGAAATACTGTTTTCTAAATGGAGAGGTTTTTATTGAGATTATTTATAGTCACAGTTGAAAGACTGAAAAGGCAATAAAGCAGGGTATACACATGGGAGAGGCATCTAGAAAAAGTGTGTGTGGTGGTGTGTTAGCGTGCATGTCTCTGTATGTGTGTCAGTAAGATGACATCAAGCTCCAGCGCTCTCACATGAGGTTTACTTTTCATGTCTTTTTATTGCTTGGTTCTCTTCTACCTCTCTGCCTCATAAATACTTGACCTTACCAAATTTCACATGTGGAACAATTGACAGCTTTGTGTGCTATGGATATGTTGAGTTTTCTATTGAGGCACCTTCTTGATGCCTTAATAAAACTGACTGAGCCGATTTCACCTAGCCAGCAGTTTTCATCAGTCATTTGCCAACCTATCAGGGACTACAGTAACCTCCTTGTGACTGGCGGTTGCCAAGGGGTCATCAAACAGTCTCTTGGCCTGTGTGAGTGAGGCCTAATCCATCTTCTTACCCTACTGTTTCTGTTACCCACTTTTAATTAAATCAAAATTGTTTGAAGTTACTTTAATTACTAATTAAAGTTGGCTAAATCATTCCCATTTTAATCTTTTATAGGTTTATCATCTGAATTGACGTATCTGTTGCTGCAACAGTATTTTCTGCCATCGCTTCAGTTGTTGTTGTTATTGTCTAGTATTTATGGTATTTACTCTATCTTTGTTTGCACTTTTGGCATAAACTATCAAGATCAGGGAATCAAGTTTTTGTAAAATCAGAATATTTTTTTAACAAGAACATTTGTGTGAAATCATCATGATGTTGAGCAAGGTAAGTTTAAATAAAACAAATATGTTTTAAAATCTGATTTGATACAGATTATCATTAATTTTAGATTTTGATATTCAGAAAACAAACACAGATGAATTACTGACATGATCATTAACTCTGTGTGTATAAGTGTGTATGAGTGTGTATTTGCTACAGTTCAGGGATAATCCACTCCTAATCACACATTCACTGTCATGTTGTCATACAGGTTTTCATGCAGTTCTTAACATTCAATAGCCAAGATTACATCACCTTTGTCACCATATATTGCAACTTTCATTGCATTCACATTCACAGTGCAAAGTTCTCAGGCATGAAGTTGCCCAAGCAGAAGGTACTGCTGTCAGTCAGATTCATGGTTTTCAGAAAATCCTTTAAAGGATGTGACCCTTTGTTGACTTTTAATGTGACAGCAGTCATTGAAACCAATTCTGTTGAAACCTCTTCAGTTCAGTACACACTCATTCACATTCAGTCCATAAAACCTGTGATATTAACAGTGAATGGTGGGCATAAACTGATGGCTCAATCCAAAGTGCTGACATGATCAGTGTCTCTGGCTTGAACAAATGTTGTGTTAATTCACAACATGGAACAATGAGCCAGGATAAATTAAAGTACATTTGCTCCAAATTTAATATCATAACTAGTGACGACATATAACCTGATGAAACTGTTGTAAACCTCTACTGTGCACATTTGATTTTGATGTAAACAAAATGGTGCACTTTCATAAGGGAGAAATATGCAAAGCAATGTAGCACATAGACTATTTTTCCAAAAGTAGGCTCTCACCCATCCAGATCATTGAATTCTGGTGCGGCCACAGGTGTTTAAAACCAAGCACCTAGGCATGCAGACTGCTTATGCAAACATTTGTGAAAGAATGGGTTGCTGTCAGGAGCTCAGGGAATTCCAGGGTGGTACTTTGATACTGTGCCACCTGTGAAAGTCTAGTCGTGAAATTTCCTTGTTACTGAATATTCCAGTCAATTGTTAGCAGTATAACAAAGTGGAAGCGATTGGGAACCACATCACTCAAGCCCCTTTTCCACCGAACTGGTGCCAGTGCCAGTGTTTGAACCGTTCAGCGTTTTTTCCACCGCGAATGCACTCAGTGCTTAACCAAAAAATGGGTTCAGCTCCGGCGCCGCAAGCTAGCTGGTCTGGAACCAAGAACGTGTGAGGAAAGCAGCAGAAGGGCATGACTGCCATCTCAAAAAACATAGTTTTCTACCACTATTTCATCGCATGGTGTGCATAACACAAGAAAAGCGATGCGATGGGGTGTGGTGATTTTTCAGGAGTTGGGCTCAGCCCCTTAGTTCCGTTGAAAGGAACTCTTAATCCTTCAGCATACCTAGATATTTTAGACAATTGCATGCTTCCAACTGTTTTGGGAACAGTTTAGGGATGGCCTCTTCCTAATCCAACATGACTGTGCAAACATTCCCATAAACACTCTCCTAAACCTAGTGGAAAGCCTTTCCCGAAGAGTTAAAGCTGTTGTAGTTGCAAAGGGTGGGTCAGCATCATATTAAACCCTATGGAATAAGAATGGGATGTCACTCAAGTTCAAATGCATGGGAAGGCAGACGAGTTTATGTGGTGGTCTGTTGCACAAAAAAAAAATCACTGTACACAGAGGCGAAACATGTTAGAAAGATCGATTTACTGACAATCTGCACTGCACCCTTGAATTTGAGTAGGTTGTGAGGTTGGAGACAGTGTTAAGTAGGTGGAAGAGGAAAATGGGAAGCCCTTAAAGCAGTTGGACAGCAAACGGATGAAGTCACCTTAGCAATATTTTAGGTATGGCACAGGGGGACGATTTTAGAATAGCTCAGCCAGTTATGGTGGCTTTTTGATATTCATCCTGCCAAATTAGGCTTTTTTATGAGCTGCATATTTCTAAACACTGTTATTTCTTGCCTCATTTAACTTCTTTCATCACATTTCACCCTCATTTCAGTTAGTAATCTCCTCCTTAAAGTTGGTTATTTATCCAGGCAGCAGACAGTTGACTCTACAGCACACTACTTTGCATATCTGATTATTTTATTGGTGTATGGTTTTGACTGTTCATTTTACAAGATGCAAACCAGGCATAACCAGGAAACCACACTCTCACTTTAAATGCAGAAAAAAAGCACACAAATGCGCATGTGCGCACACAGCACAGGGATCTGTGTAAATATTTGTTCACCTTTGTTGTCATTATCTCCATTTACACTTGGGGTTCTTTAATCAAGGCTGCTATTTTCCCAGGAGGAGGATGTTTGACCAGCAACACAGATGTACACACCCACAGTAGTTCACAATTACACAGTCTATTGTGCTATTTTCTGTGCACTGCCTTTTCAGTGCTGTCTGTTTAATAGTAACAAATGGCACCTGTCTGCAAGTTCTTGGCCAAGTTAAAAATCATTAAATAATCCCACTTAAATCAGCTCTGTAGTTCCAACAACAGTTTGTTGTACTCTAATAAAGGTGTTCAGTGGAGTCGAGTGTGCAGCCACATTATTTGGTTGAAGTGTGTTCTCCTTTCTACTGGCACATCACCATCACAGTTATTTCGTTTGTGTCTGCTTCCAAGGTTACAATCAAAACAGCCTTTCATAATAAAAGCTTGCTCACAATAAAAGTCCTATTCAGGACCTGCTGCCTTGACACACTTTTGTGCCAGTGTGAGTGATGCTGGCTTTGTGAAGACTTTAATGGAATGAAGCACTCGATCATCTGTGAATTATAATTACAAAATGAGCTGCTATAATATCAGAGAGTTTTATGTCACCACTTAGCACTTACAATGATGCAGTGAAATAGGATCATTTTAGGTTAAGAATAGTAACTTGTATATTTCTATTATAATTTGATAAAATTAAAGAAACTTGGTGCAAGTTTTTAACCAGGTCAATCACTTTTATCTTGCAACACAGGTTTTTAATTATGGCAAAAGCTTGCAGTAGTTCAGCAATATATGTGAATTTAACAGTGATTTCAGTCACTGGCAAGTGGCTTGTGCAGCTACTATAAAAACACGCGGACGGAAACGTGATAACGGCAAAATTAACTCATTGATTACACATCACATTCTTGCTTACATACAAGATCTGCAGCATCTTGCATATAAGCTTGCGCTGGGCACAACTGAGTTTGTATGCTTTCTGATCCTGTGTGTTAAGGCTGCTCTTTCTACAGACAGCAAACTACACTTTTTCCACAAACTCCATTCATCCATTTATTTTATTAATTACGCATCCAGTTCAGGGGGACTAGAACCTGTCCCGACTGTCATAGAGTGGGAGGAGGAGTTCACCGTGCAAAGGGTACCAGTCTTTCACAGGGCTAAGGCCCCATCTATGCTCACTGCATCAGTGTCTTCACATGCAAACAGTGGCATCGCCACAGCTATATAAGCATTTATACCAGCACTAAGGGTTAAAGTTTTTCCCCAAAAAAGTCTTATCTTTTCACATGGTTGCAACATTGGCCTCTGTATAATCTGTGAATCTCTGAGCTAAGTACTAATAAATCATTAAAAATGATGGTTAAAAACAGGGACAATCATGCACTCATGCCCCAGCTGCAGCAGCAGTGATACCCGTGCAAGGTTACAAAAGGGTAGAAAAATTGAGAGGTACACAATCGCCCAAAACAACACCAAATTGCAGCTCGCTCCAGTGGATGTGACGCTCACAAGGCCGAGAACGGCAAACATAAAGGGACTATAATACACACAGACAGACAACCGCCACACTTGCATTCAGACGTACGTAAATCCAATTTAGAATGACCAATTTACCTAACATGCAGGGAGCCAGAGTGATTTAATTGACCAGATCAATATCCCAGAAGTTTAATTGACTTAATTGCTATACTCCGAAGAAGTGTTAAAAAGTGTTCCTTTAATTTTTTAAAGCAGTATATTTAGATGCCCAATTACTTCACTTGACTTCACTTTTTTCACTCCTACTACTGAAAGGATTGTCAAGACTTTTACATGCTAGATAGCTTTCTTCTCTGATCTATTATTCTAAAAGATTAGTTATATTAAGAATATTAGTTTAGGGTCACTGGACAAAAATGATGAGATCATGATGTAGCACTAATGATGGGATTTTCTCAGTTCAAATAATATGGAAGTGAAGGTTAAAAGGGGATTCGGCACAATACCAGAAAACCTTTATATAACAAACATTGCTTTTTTTTGAGATTGCATTATTGGCTTGCTGATGCAGCACGTTCAGTTTTAAATTGATTGCCTTGAAAACTGGTTGACAGGTAAATGACTTTGATGATCCTCATCTACCATCGTCCACAGGTGTACTTTTATAATAGCTTAACAGTCAACTCAACTCAACTTAACTCAATTTTATTTATAAAGCACTTTATAAATAAAGCTGTAGTCATACCATGCCTACAGACAGCAACTCTTGGAAAACTTTCCCATTGGGACTTTTTTTCAGACAGGCGCTACAAGACATGGTTGCATTTTTGAAAGGGTGTGTTTTGACATTGACGAAACTGCAGCTAAAGAAAAAATAATATATAACCTAAAGTGGTCTGGTAGAATGGCTTAACACAAGCCAGAAGAATGGGCTGAGGACATCAGTGCCTATGCATGTAAAACAATAAAAACGAGAGGACTTAAACTCCTCAAAGTGCCATTAACACCGAGTGTGATGGAACGTTTTAAGAATTTACTCTTAGTGTCAAGCTGGCCAGGGTGATTCTTTTTCTATTTAAGCTTTCAATTTAAAAGATACTCAGCTGTACAGCTGTGTGCCTTTTACACACAGTATGCTGACTGTATTCTGTGACCATGGCAGACGGGTATCTTTAATTCTCTAAGTAATTCTATGCTTGTAATTTTTCTTGGTCAGATACCAAGCAGTCTGCTGCCGTGTTCTGTATTGTTGTTTCACTCCTTTGCAAAGGCAAATTAAACCTCACAAAGACAGCCTGGTTGTGTGTCACTCGATTGATTTCAGATTTCTATGACACCGGTAAACGTCCAGTCACAAAGTTTGTTGACTTGGTTCTGCGTGTGAGAACAGTTTAATAAAACCTGAGCATGGATTGGACTGTTGAACTGCGGCAAACCGTGTCTTTAATTTTAGCTTGTGTGGCATATGTAAACAGTAGGATGTGAAAATCGTATTTCCTGGTTTATAATTTTTTAGGATAAATGTGCTTATTTGTTATGCTTGCTAAACCGTCAGACTTGCTGCACCTTTCTTTGTCCATGTTTGTTTGGAAGGTCCATCGGTCTGTCACAGATCAGATGTGAAAGAAAAACCAGGAAGCACATTGGCAATTAGGATTAGGGTTGAGGGCTATACTTCGTAGTCTGATCATCCTTTTGTCCCCGTGTGGCAGTGGCCAATAGCATTGCAGCCAAGTGGGGTTGAAATGCATTCATTAGAATAGTGCTGTCTACATTTCGTAATGCACAATGTGTAGCCCAATTACAAAAATCACACACATAAGGTTTTTTTCTCATTTTTAGCTTGAAGCGATGTTTACATATTGACTTAGTGATTTTTGCTGACCATAACATAAGTGAACATATCAGTCGGATGGCTAAAACAGTATTAAGTGGTAACATTTGCCTGCGTCTTTACAGTTTATAGTTCTACAACCTCATCCAGTCTGTTTTTATATATTTAAAATGGCTCACCTGCTTCTTCTCCACTCACCCCTGTGCCCTTTCCAAACATAGCGGAGTTATTCACTGGCAGCACCTGATGGGGGGAAACTTAAGGAGAGTGCAGCTCTCCAATTAAAGTCACATTTCACCCAAAATAGCCACTCCACACATGAATAAGTCTGTGTATGAACTTGTGTGTGCTCCTTCGCACTCTCACACATGTCAGTGTTGCAAGTGTCAGTTATATGTGGAGATGCAACTCGAAACTATAAGGCAGGTTCAATTTATTATGAATCTTATAATAATGATAATAGTAATAGTCAGGCAATGACCATTGATCATGTTCATAATGGTCATGAAATTGATGCCCAACATAATTCTCCATCAGCACAATCCTAATGAGGATTTGACATTACTTGACTATCACATTTTAAAACCTAGTGATTGCTAATGGATAACTGCATAGTCTCACAATGAAAAATAGGAAGAGCTACATAAAAGTAAATACCAACTGGAAGTCAATAAAAATTCCAGTACATCAAGTGTCCTTCTTGTCTAAGCCTCATAAATAAGAGAGGCAACAAATTAAACTGTAAAGTTAGTTTAAGGCCCTGCAGCATTTGGATTAGCTATAGTTAGCATAAATTAACGCATTGTACAGATGGAGCTGATTGATTTGTCAGTGGATTGATTTTATTGGACGATATTAGTCATTTGCCCATCGATCAGTATTTGTAACACAATTAAATGAACATTTTAAAACAAAGTAAAAAACACACACAAAAACAAAACAAAACAACTAAACCCGCATTGATGTTGCACAGGTTATCTACCAGAGGGCATTCAGTCAGCTTTCCCGTTCACAACACACCTATTTGGAATGCCACAAATGGGAAAAACCAGCTGATCCCAGCGGAGTCAGGCAGAGCATAAACAAACAACTACACAAGCATAATTTTGAGTCCAAAGTCTGTCTGATGCTACAAGTCATTGGCATTGTCTTGTTGTGTCTTCTTTATGATAAATAAGCCAAAAATATCATGAGCACAATTAGATGATCTAGACCAGTCAGAAGTCTTGGACTAACCCATAGCCTGCTGCTGAAGGGAGCCTAGAATAGCCCAGTTTGTATTTATTTTTATCTTTCCCCCCAGAAGATCCTTGAAATCCTAAAAGATCCTCAAAAGATCGCCTTCCCCAAACTAACATACTGTTTGCATGCTACCATTAAAATAAAATCTGTGAATAAAGTTGTTTATATTTTAACATATTGTGGCAAGTATGTGCTGATCCATTTAACTCACCACTTTTTTTTTTCTTTCAAAAGGCATGCTTTCAGATTCGTATTGTACAAATTAATCTGCTTTGTTTTCGGTGGCTGTCTTTTTTTTAAGAAAATGCCAGCTTCTGGCAGCTACAAACAATTTGCGGTACTTGGGAAATAGCCAGTCAAATTGCAGGATGGCAACAGGCAGTCAATCCCACTTGGCATCAGATTTGTGTCTTCTGCTTTCATCGCCAAAGGCTTAGGCATACATATTGTTGTTTACCCACACTCAAGACACTTGACATTAAGAGAAATGCTATTCCTTTCTACATGGCAATCTCTGGAGCAAAACCACTAAAATACCAGTTTTAAACATTTCTATCCAACTACTGAACTTTTGAAATTGAAGAACAAAGCTAAATGCCATGAATTATAGCAGCATTATATTAACTTAAATTACTCATACCATTAAAAGCATACCGAGCATACCGTTCTAACCCCATGACCCATCCCTTCTACATGCATTTTTCGTTACAGTATTTTTACCTCAAATTAGTGGGCTTAGTATTGCTATAAAAACCAGGGTCAGCTGCTTGAAACCAGTTAGAATCAAGTTTGATTGGTGTGTGTGCATGTGAATATGTGTGTGTGTGTGTAATATATATATATATATATAATATATAAAATTTAAGAAAAAAGCAAACACTACGCTTTTTTTGCATCCTCCCCATTCCCATTTATAAGTTATATCTGACAAATTTCATTGCTTTTAATGAGACTAGTCTGGCCTTTGCTTTGAATTAGTGCAGTGTCTGCAGCATTGTACGGCTTCTTTATTTTTGCCTGCAAAATCTCTCACACGTGCCTTGTCTACTAAGTATCATCACTCAGGTTTGAGTCACTCTGACCCACGGGTTTCTCACGGTCGTTTCAGATTTTGTTCTTAACATAAATAAAATTTTTACATCTTTAAATATGCTGAAGCTCAAGATAAGTATGAAATTTTGAGAACAAGACTTGCTCAGTTCATTTGTGTTCTAAGATGTAGGATTAAAAAACAGCAGTGCAGTATTCTAAGAGTGTTTCTGTGTGTGCTGGGATCTGAGCGATATCAGAGTAGCTCAGCCAAAACATGTAGTGACACACTGTGTATCCTTCTTTCCCTCATTTTGTTTTTCACTGTAACATTGTTAGTTCTGTATTATGTTCTTCATGTGAAAGGAAAATGTCTTTAGCTGCTGTGTATGGCTTACTGTGTGCGTTAAGTTCAGCCACTATATGAAGCCTAAACAGACCTCAGTTGACCTGCTGGCAGAGACCATTAACATCAGGTTGCTGCCCACCATTGTGAATGGAGTCTGTGTCTCCCTGCCAGGACCCCATACAGTGTTTAGTTCGAAAGTTCTCTTTGACCAGCTGGATAACAACTATGACCACAGCTTCAACTCATTTAAACTTCCTTCTGTGGGAAACTTGGAAAAGGGGGTATAAAATCCTAAAAGCTGGAGGAGTTTAGCAGCATGGGGAGTGGCACATTTATCATGTATGCAGTAACACTAGAAAGGTTTTGAGGTGGAATGGGGTTATTTTGGGGGTACCTGTCTTTGTCTGAAAGGATTTGGGGAGCACTTTTTTTTTTAACCAGACAACCACAGAACATTTTCTTTGGCTGGTTGATGAGTGTGCATTCATTGAAAATTTCCTTAATTCTTAATGGCATAGATTCTACAAAGTGCTGGAAACATTCCTCAAAGATTTTGGTGCATATTGACATCATGGCATTACATGGTTGCTGCACAGCCATGATGCATGATCCCAAATGTGCTCTATCAAATTAAGATTTAATGACTGTGTAGGCCATTTCAATACAGCAAAAATCATTGTCATGTTCAAGAAACCAGTTTGAGATGATCTTTGTGACATGGTGCGTTATCCTGCTGAAAGCAGCCATCAGAAGACATTGTCATCATAAGTGGATGGACATGGTCAACAACAAAACTTGGGTAGGCTGTGCGTTTAAACAATGTTCAAATGGTACTAAGGGGTGCAACATTGTTTTTAAAACAATGTTCAAATGGTACTAAGGGGTGCAAAGTGTGCCAACAAAATATATTGCTCATCATTACACCACCATCATCAGCCTGAACCATTGATACAAGGCAGGATGGATCCATGCTTTCATGTTGTTTACACCAAATCCTGGAGCCTTATCAGACCAGGCAATGTTTTTCCAGTTTTGTGGTGTTCAGTTATGTTGCGCCTGTGTGAACTGTAGCCTCAGTTTCCTGTTCTTAACTGACAGGAATGACACCCACTGTTGTCCCCCGTTATTGCAGCCCATCTGTTTCAAGGTTGGACATGTAGTGCATTTAGAGATGCTCTTCTGCAAAGCTTTGTTTGTAACAGGTGGTATTTGAGTCACTGTTGTTTCCCATCAATTCGAAGCACAACAAGGCCTTTTTTCATCCACAGAACCCCTGCTCACTGGATTTTTTTCTCTTTCAGACCATTCTTTGTAAACCCTAGAGATGGTTTTGTGGGAAAATCCCAGTAGATCAGCAATTCCTGAAATACTCAGACCAGCCAGTCTGGCACCAACAATCATGCAATGTTCAAAGTCACTAATTTATTTATTTTTTTTTTAAACCCATTCTTATTCTCAGTTTGGACTTTGGCAGGTCTTCTTGGCCTAAATATACTGAGTTGCTACCATGTGACTGGCTGATTAGATATTTGCATTAATAAGCAGTTGAACAAGTGTATCTTACAACATGGTTGGTGAGTCTATATGCCGGCTATACGAGAAGCCCTTAAAAACTGGCAGTTGCCCAGTCTTAACCAGCTGTTGGTTTCTCACATTGGTTAGCAGAGAGCTTGATAATTGGCAGTTATGGTCTGTTAGCCAAAAGAAAAACAAACAAACAAAAATACTGCTGTCAGTTACTGCCTGTGTTACTTCTGGATTTGCGTATCCCAAGTGGGAAGTATGCAAGAAAGTTACCCACTCAACCAGAGCCTGGAATGTGAGATGGGAGACGAGCTTTGTATGTGGACAAGGTTTAAGGCTTGTTTCTTGTTTTGTTTTTTTTTTATTTATTTTTTTTGGGCATTTTGCTTTTGGCTGAGTTCTGCCAGTGCAGTAGGTCAGTCTCTGGGGTCCAGTAGAGCAGAGCTGGTGTCTGTGTATGTCTAATTAGCATGGTGCAGAGGCGGATGAGAAAAAAGGGGCTAATCAAGAGTGAAGGGTTTTGAGGACAGGGTGCAGTCCTGACTGCCCTTTTAGCTGAAAGAGAATTAGAAATACCAGATACTAAAGTTGTGTAAGTGTGTAGCTGTATATAATCATACTTTGAGTTTCATAACACTTGCAGCTAACATCTGCATTATTTCTACAATATCTTTCTTTTGCCCATCTTCATCATGTGCCCCTTATTGTATTTATGTCATTTCATTGTTGACTTTGAGTAAACAACGTGATCTGTATTGCCCCACTGACACAGCACTCACCTCTCACAGCGACAAGATGTCAGACTTAAGTCACTTGTTGATGCAGGAAGCTATGAAAGCTTCTAAAATCAGTGTGAGAAAATTGCCTCTGCCAGTTTTTTTTTTTTAATCTTTTTTGGGGGTGTCTCTGTACATCTCTGTCAGTCTGTCTCTGCTTCTGTTTTTCTGTCTGGCTCACTCTCTGTCCCATTGTGTTTCTGTCTCTCTGCTTGGTGATGCAGGGCGGGCCGGGTCAGTGTGATTCAAGGCTGTAAGCCGGAGGAGGATTGGATCTATTTATAGGCTTGTCTGCTGTGGGCCACACTGACCCAAAGTCTCTCTCTTTTCTTTCTATCTGTTGAGTTCTGTCAGCCTGTCATTCAGTTAGCTCATCATCAGTTGGTCTACTCTTAAATAGGACAATAATGCCTTCTAGATTTTAACAAGCTCAGTCTCTTTAAAAGCAGTTGCGTCTTATTTTTCATTGATCAGCTGATTGGCTTGTTTGCAAAATGAGAAAAAAACCTGAATTAATTAATTACCAAAATAGTTTTTGAGTTAAAAACTCTGCTGAATAAAG
>VUQK01020374.1:0-23562 GCA_015106715.1 Bujurquina vittata
CAGCAGCTCAGCCATGAAGTGGTAGGACACGTAAAATCACAGAGTGGGGTCAGTGGATGCTGAGGGTCAGAGTGCACAGAGGTCACCAACTTTCTGCAGAGTCGGTCACTGGAGACCTCCAACCTTCACGTGGCCTTCAGATCAGCTCAAGAACAGAGAGAGCTTCATGAATGGGTTTCCATGGCAACGGCATCCTTCCACCACCAAGCTCAATGCAAAGTGTCGGATGCAGTGTGTAAAGCACGCCGACGCTGGACTCTAGAGCAGTGGAGACGTGTTCAATCACACTTCTGCCCGTCTGATGGAGGAGGCTGGGTTTGGTGGTTGCCAGGGGAACAGTAATTGTCTGCACAGCAGTGCACAAAGCAGCTCCATAAAGACATGGATGAGCCAGTTTGGTGTGGAAGAACGTGACTGGCCTGCACAGAGTCCTGACCTCAGCCTGATAGAACACCTTTGGGATGGATTAGAGACTGCGAGCCTTCTCTCCAACATCAGTGTGTGTGTGTGACTTCACAGATGTGCTTCTGGAGGAATGGTCAGAAATTTTCCAGGAACACTCCTGAACCTGTGGAAAGCCTTCCCAGAAGAGCTGAAGCTGTTACAGCTGCAGAGGCTCACATCATATTAAAGCCTCTGGATTAAGATGTTACTCAGGTTCATGTGTGTGTGTGAAGGGAGACAAGTGAATACTTTTGACAGTGTTGTGTAGGAGTTACACACAGCTGCCTTGCTTTCAAGTCAATGTACATACACAACATGTGACCATGTGAGTCAGACTGCACTCACTCTGGAGTTTGTCCAACAGCTTTGTCCTCGATGCCGTGCCTTTGCCTTCCCACTCAGCTTTGGCTCGCAGATCCTCTGCATGACTGCACATTAGGTACCTTCAAAACACAAAAGCACATAAGCAGAGACTGTCAGAAACATCTCTGTCTGCCTCTACACCAAGTGATCTATCAGTTTATTCATTCTATGAGGATTTGAACTTTAGATGCATCTCACCATCTTTATTGCCACCAGTGTCTATTAAAAGGCATTATGGCTTTTGACCAACTATACATCTGACCATCAAAGTGTAGCAAAGTTTTAATCTGGCACAAATATCCAGCATATTATTTTAGCACATTTTTGTCATCATCATTTAGAGTCACACTCAGCTTCTCTGTGTGCTGGTGAACTGACCCACTCAGGATGTGGATACGCTCGGTATTGTACTTGAGAGGGGTGAGTTCAGCTCTGAGGACCTGCAGAGCTTCCAGGACCTTCCCGTCCTCCAGATATTCCAGATACTTCTGCTGTAGAAGTAGGAACTTCATCCGCTGCACGGGACCAAAAACAAGGACCTGAGTTATTATATTTCCATTCACATTTATACAATTACACAAATGTGTTGTTTCTGAGTACTACAGCACTGGGATACACCTCCAGCTAGTTTAAGAGGACTCTGTCAGCCCGTGATCGGCTGCATCTGCTTATTTAGTGAAGAGCTCCGTGTAATCCCAGCGAATGAGTATATTAGAAGGTAGAATAAGCAAACCTAGAAAGACAAATTCCATTAAACATGGCAGAGAAGTACAGTTTGCAGTATTCCACGCTCACTTTTGTAAAGTGACGTGCACATACATGTAGTTGCTGACACTGTGACATCAGTTAATGAGGAGGCGCACAGGTGCACTCACCACTATGGCACTGGGAGAATGCATCAGTGCCTTCAGCTCATTCAGATCACTCTCAGCCTGCATGAAAGAGCAAAGAAAACCATTACACATCACAGAGCACCAGGGATCAGAAAAGCCTCCTAAAGCTTGGATGTGCATTAGAGTGAACTTGCTTCCACCTTGTCCCACTCTCCTTCAATGACATGATTGCGGAACTTGGTGGCAGAGGGGTGTTCCAGTCTGCAGCCGGACTCCTGCATCAGGAGGTCCACTGTCTGACTGTGAAACAGGGGAAAACAGCATCCACATCATGAGCAATGAGTACGGAGGAACCAGCAGTCACTCAGGAGGATCTTTGATACATTACAAAGTAAAAACATGTGTCGTTACCTCACCACAACAAATAACGTGAGGCGAGATTGTGTGGACAAACTGTATCATTATATTAGGCTTCTTCTTTCATATAAAAATTCTAGCAAGCAAACAACAAGACAACGCACAGATCTGTGCCACCAAAGACACACTGCTCACTCAGACAGCAGAGGCCATTACATTTATGACTATCAGTGTTCAGAAAGAGTGTTTTAATGGACAGCTGAGCGTGAGAAACAGATTAATGATGCTGGAGGTTCCAGGCCTGTGATGGGGCCCAATGTCCAGTTTTAAAGTTGGTTAGCACCGTTCATGGGTCGCAAAATGAATTTACATGGATGTAAGACACTGACTATGAACTCCTGTATGATGCAGAAATGTGTGTTCCGGCTCACTTACTTGAGACCTAAATCGTGGAGATGCTGCCCTATGAGCCTAATCACGTCCTCCTCACACTGAGACAGGCGCTTCTTCTTCTTCACCTCCGCCGTGTTGCTGCTGTTGTTGGACACGGGCTGGGCTGCCACTCCGTTGTTGTTGTTGCTGCTGCTGCTGACAGCGTTGCCATTGTTGCTCACCGAGATTAGTCCGTTGGAGTGAGCCGCCACGGTGGAGGACGACTCACCATTTCGAGTGCCGTTTCGGCAGGAGACTTCTGAATCCCGGTCCTGTCCTGCACCGTTAGCCTCCATGTTGCCACGGTTTATACAGGAGATATGAAGAAATGACAGTCACACGGGGATAACTAACCCTCCGGTACAGCTAGCGACAGGCAGGCCCACTGACCCAGATGCAGCCGCGGACTGCCCAGCTCCCCCTGCGTCCGAGTCTCCGTGCTTGTTTCGCGGCTTCAGCGGCGACGATGGCTCGTTTGTCAGCTCGGAGGACGAAGAAACAGAATTCGGCGCTATTTCGACAGTCGCATTTTGCAGGTTTTGCTCGTATTTAACGCTGTCAGTGTACTTAAAGCTGCGTTCAGGCTACACGACAGCGCTTGTTATTGTTGCTTCCAGACAGCTGCAACCCCGATATGGCCGTGCGCAGTGACGTCAACGGAAATTCCTTCACGTCTTCTTTGCGTCATGCGTCACCGCTAGAGGCCGCTGTTTGCCGGCTGCTTCCAGGGTTGCTGCATTTAGTCGGTTTTCATTTAAATAATCAGGTCTTCTTAAAACGAAAGACTAAAATCATACTGCTAGAGTCACGTTTACTAGCATAAAATATATAGAAAATGCACAACTCAAGGCTAGGTGCTGATCCACGCTACTGCAGTCACACAAACACGACTTTACTGTCGTTAGTACTTTTTCCATCCATTTATGCACATTAGATTCATTCCCACAACTGTAAATATTGCAAATATTGCTATTGATTTAGTAGTACAACCTTTCACATACAGCATGTTAGAAGGTTCTGTTGCTTCAAATGTTCTCCCAGTTTTGTGATCTGCATTTTTGTAATAAATATATTTTTGTAAAAGTTCTTACGTTGTTTGCAACTCGCTGACTCATGAATCAGCTGATGCCTGTCAATCACGACACTGACACTCATCTTTGTTTTATTTTTTTAATCAGTCAGTGATAACCAAGGAAAGAGGGCACATTAAGTAAGAAATCTTCTGACCAAAAAAATCCTCACAACAAAACAAAGAAAAATGGGTTGGAAAACTGAGGGGTACAGGTTTGGAACCAAAGTCTGAACAGTAACAAGAACCACAGAGCGCGTCTTTAATGCCATCAGCAGGCCCTGCTGACTGTTTCCTCTTTAGCTCTGAACCTCGGATCATATTTCATACAATATTCAGAGTGCTTCTTTGTTCCCAATCCTGAGACTCTTAAAAATACAATTCAGGAAGCAGCTTTAGTCCATGGAATGGCTTTTACATGGAAAACCATTTTTTCATCATTGGCACTGTCTGTGTACAGAGGGGAAAAGGGTCCCTGTCATTTCCAATAAATAAATGTGACCAAGAAACACTGTCTAAGCTCTATATACAACAAAACTCCATCCTGTCCCCTTCCTTTTAAAAAAGAAAACAAAAAACATGACATTATAAAACTATGAATTCAAGGGGAAGGAATGAAGAAAAACTATTGCACTTTGACCCCTTCCTACAGACACTAAAAGGCTTTACAATCAACAGAGAAAAGGAGCAATGACTCCACAAATACTCGACCCAAAAACATTCTCCTGCATGTAACTGCTGTCACGTCAAGGCCATCGTGTACATCATAATTAGACGTGGTTGTTTCTTCCTGTGTCCTAAACGCAGTCCAAAGTATCACAGAGCTTTATCGAAGCCATGGCGCCCGCCAGGCTCATTTAGGGAGCAATGCCTTCGTACTTATTCCCACCTGGAGACGACCCACTGAGCGGATTCAGATCACTGAGACTCGCTCAGCTAGAAACTGTGAGAGAGGGGACGCCACTTAAAACTAAACTGTCTCTATCCACACAACCACAAGGGCGGTGTTAATTCTTTTAACCGCCCCCTTGCTTCATGCAGTTAAAACACACTCCAGCTTATCACAGATTTGCATTCACCTAGAGAAACACTGAGCTACGGTACAATCACGGAAACACATCGTGTCATAAAACATGAGCTATCGTTCACACACGTTATCCAGACAAAACATTTTATTAAGAGACTGAACCCAAAGTGAAGTTATAATAATGAAGCTCATGCCAAAAACTCCTTACTGTACAGAACTCTGGGCACAAGAACCCGACGGGCAGTTCATAATTTTACGGTCTGCCTCATTTTCCCTTCTAAATAAGTTGGTTATCTGCAGGCAGAGGCCACGGCAGGCCGATCCCTGGTCGCTTAAACTGGCTTCAGGTGACACTGAATGTCATCTACGTGCTCGGGACGACCCCGAGCTTGTGCGTGAGGTTGAGACATATTGATAGATGAGGGTTTCCCCCCACCTGACAGATATCAGCAGGCCAAGAGGGATCCAGCTCTGGCAAAAATCTGGATAAGTTCAGTCACGCAATGGAAACAACTTTTGGCCGGCTTCAAAGTGATTCTGGCAAACGGTCAGGAGGGGGAAGAAGCTCTTTACCCACACTGCAAACTGGGGAGACAGGGCGACTGAGGACACAGTCAGTGGTGGAAGGAGTACTCTGAAAATCTCCTCATTCCCATGACACGCCTTCCACAGAAGCAGCAGGGTCTGGGAAAGCATGCAATGACTTGAAGACACTGAGGTGGCTGAACAACCTGGTGGCAGAGCCCCTCGGTGAGTGAAGTTTGCAGCAAGTTCCTTAAAACTCTGGATGTTGTGGGGGTGTGGAAGTCGGGGACAGTGCCCCTGGATTGGCAAATGACTGCCCCCCTTTCAAGAAGGTGGACTCGAGTGTGATTTCATGGTTGGCACATGGTTTTGTTTGTCACGATGTCAGAGGAGAAACGTGTCCGTACATCGGCTCTGCTCTTTCTCCTGCTGACATTGTTTCCATCATTTAGTCCTAGCAGCAGTAACAGGTCAGTACAGCCTTCCCGGGTTTCTCAGCAGAAACAGGGTGGCATGGCCCCAAGTGGAGCATATCATAGTAACTCGTTCACCAGTGAAGGAAAAAGAGGCCGACAGAAGGATCGGGGCACTAATACAGATCCAGTACTGGTCTAACATGGTGAAGAGAGCCAAGTGTAAAAATGAGCTGATTTATGGGTCAATCTACATTGTCACTGAACTGTGGGAAGCAGGCGTAAGGATGAGAACAAGAGCCAGAGAACCAAAGGGTGTCTGCTCCACACTGAAAGGAGCGAGTAAGAGATTCCTAGGTGAGGTATTTGATGCATGTCCAACTCTGTGGACACCCTGGGGAAGATGTCGAACATGCTGGAGAGATTATTTCTCTTGGCTGGCTTGAAAATGCTTTAGTGTCCCACAGAAGAGCAACAGGAGGTGGTGAAGAGAGAGGGATGTCTGGGCATCAGTTTAGACTGCAACAGAAAGTGGATGGATGATGGATGATGGATGGATGGATGGATGGATGGATGGATGTCTATCTGTTTCTGTTACACTTATTTTCACGTCCTCATATTTTCCAAGGCAGTAAGACCAATACAATTTATCACCAGAGCTACAAAAATAAAACATGTACTTAAATTGAAAATATATTTTCACAATGGAGGGACAGGAATAGAAGAAGCTCCCCCGTCTGCAGAAACTGCGTCTTTCATTTTAAACACGCCGATCCCCCCAATGGGTGTCTGCTCAGCTATCATAGGCACTTATATCAATCCACAGTCCACAGCGTGGGACACAATTCTACCCCGCGTCACATCTTCTAATACACGCTGCACACACTTCTGTTATCCATCGTGTTCACACAGCTTTGAGAAGTCAGTGGAATGGTGTGGCTGAGAGCAGGACTGAAGGATCGGACCCGTTTTCACATTAGAATCAAGGAAAAAAAGAATATTACAAATGTGAAAAAAAGACGCTAAGTATTGCACATTCTTCTACCCACTGCAGACGAGCAGCAGCAGGTGGGGAATCAGTCTGAATTATTACACTCTAGCTTCCCTCTAGTCCACTTCCAAGTCCTCCTCCTCATCAGAGGCAGAAAATCTGAGCTGAGATCAGTCTGTGAGGATTCCATCCTAAAAAGTATTTGGTAACTGAGGAGCAATCTCCAAGGCCATGCATTCAAAACCCACTAAGTGTTTATGTGCTGAAGAGACGGCATCAGAACTGGTATGTTTGCATAAAGGCTCGTGTGTGTGTGTGTGTGTGTGTGTGTGTGCAGGTTTTATCTGTCATTTATGGAAAGAATAAAGCCCACCACTGTATTTCAATAACATCATTCTCATATTGAAATGCTGCTGCAGATCTGACACCTTCCACACTGTCACAGTGTGTCCGCTTCATTTCCAGCTGGTCTGCATGTTTGTCTCCTGCCTGATTTTACGATCCTTTATTTAAAATGCTTCAGCTGAGTCTCTTTCAAACATGCACTGCAGCAATTATACCACGTCTGACCTTCTAACATTTACAGATCACAGACGTCTAACTGAGTGCATCAGATTAACAGGTTACAACTGTGTGTGCGTCTCTTCTGTGTCTTTGATTTTAAACTTTCTGCCTAAATATGCCTAAAATCCAATTTTAATATTCTAGAAGTCATCTCACGAAGACAGAGGTTAAAGGTTTAAAAGTGATTACACTTTACAAGTGGAGGCTAACAATTCTTGTTGGAACCAGTGCAGCAATTCCTTTACACACATCATCAAACTCTGTGTCACTGTGACATAAGCGGTCCCTTTACAGAGCAATGATAAACTCTCTCCAAGTCCAGTTTGTGAAAAGATAAAAAGTGGACACACAAAAGGTCGATATCCAGAACAAACTCAAGTGCTGTAGCAGTGACAGCTGTGCAGCAGAGCTGCAGCATTACTTGGCACAGACACATAGGAGACCCTCCTAGACCCTAGGTTGTTTCCCCTCTCAGCAAGGGTGTGAAAGGGAGACCCACGGATAAAGAAGACAAAACCTCCAAATCACCTGTTTAACCCTGAATGCCCACAGAACCTCTTATTTAAGAAGCATTTCCAAACCTTACGGCGGTCCCTTCTAATCTATGTGGACATCAAATCCAGCCTCTGCTGCCATCTGTACCTTCCATAGAGACGGGGAACACGCCTGTGCAGTGATTGGTGGTGTTCATGAAGTTTGTATTTTAACTCAAACGGAGTCATAATTTCAGGTGTGTGTGTGAGTGTGTGTGTGTGTGTGTGTGTGTGAGAGAGAGAGAGAGAGAGTGTCCTCAGCTGTCCACCACCTGATGTGGCAGAGTGACAGAGGAGCCGTTGATAAATGAGCCTTGTTTGTCTCTTCCCTTCAGAAAATAAGTGAGTAGTTCTCCTTTCCCCTTCACAAAGATGGGCCCTCGTCTCACAAAGCGGAAGCCGTACTCCTTCAGGATGTTGTAGCAGTCCTCCACCACCTGAAAAACACACACAGGGTACACGAGTACATCCCATCGCGACACGTTTGTTTAAAGCTAGAAACTCTCAATTTTCTTGGCATAGAATAAAATATGAATCAAAACAGAATAAAAAGATTTGATTAACTCATGTATGGACTGTTAAAAGCACTGAACTCTTTCCCACCCTCAGCACTCATTTACTGACTCACACAGTCCCAGTCTTTACCCATCCCATAATGTCACACTTGGGTTCAGTAACTAATGACCAATCCGCTCTGTTCTACTTCCTGAACCCCAGCAGGCTCACACAGCGTAACTAAAACATGCTACAGGAAGACATTAGCATACAAACTAATAATCCAAAATGCAGTTAATGTATTTTTAACTGTGAAGCCAAACACGATGGATGAAGCAGCTGTATTTAACTTTTTTCAGCTGCAGTGCACATGTTATTACAAAGAAAACATCTGCACACAAGTGCAGGAAAATCTGCTTTCAATGGCTGCAAAAACCCAAAACATGTTCCTAAAACTGCTGTAATGTCACGACACTGTGTTAATAAGTGCCTAATCCCACACTGAGCAGAAAAAGAGCACCACTGTTGTCGATGTGGACTTGTGTTTGTCTCGACCTGCTGAGCCCCGTTCAGGTCCTCAGGGAAATATCTGGTTCTGGAGCTACTGAACTGAGTTCACGAACTAGTCTCCAAATCCAAACAAGCTGAGAGCAGCTCAGCTTCATTTGTTCATCATATGAAAGTCAGCATCATCCTGCTTTCGTCCGAAAAGTAACTTTTATCTCTTGGAAACTGACATGATTTCTTCTAAATATGCAGTTCCTATTTCAATTAAAACAATCATTAAACCTTTTATTGGTGTCAAATTGACCGTGAACAGCTGACTGTAGCAAAGTAAGAAGTAAAGACTGGAGGTGACTCCTTATTTGAGTCACTTTGTGTGAACAGCAGAAACCTTTACAGGCTTGATCTTTAACCTCCTTTCGACAATAATCTCTTTGTTAGTTGTGTAAACGATATTAAATAAAGCAAAAGTCTGAAGTAAAGCAGTACCTGGATGTTGCCCATCACCCCCGTGGACTCCATCCGGCTGGCCACGTTTACAGTGTTGCCCCAGATATCAAAGTGAGGTTTGCGCGCACCAATCACTCCAGCTAGCACCCCTCCCTTATTCAGACCTAAAGGAGAGTGTTGACATGCTCAGTTCAGTTTAGGTTATGTAGCGCCAAATCCCAACAGCAGTCACCTCCACGTGCTTTATAAGGTGAAGAGCCTACAATAATAGAGAGAACACAGTCATCCCCCTACGATGTGCCGACTGAACCAGCTGCTGCTGAACACACTAAGGAGATGGTAGTGGACCTGCATAGTCTGGACCACCACAGGTGCATTGTGGGATTTGTAGTTTCCCATAATGTCACACTTGGGTGGATGTATCAGGGGTTCAGTAACTAATGACCAGTTAGCTAACAGGCTCAGACAGCATAACTAAAAGATGCTACAGGAAGCACACTGCTTCAGGGGCATGCTACAGGGGGGCTGCCCCTCCCTGAGCCTGGTTCAAACCACTTTAATACCTACAGCATGCTCTAATCTCTGTAATAAAATGTTATGGTCAACAGTGTCAAAAGCTGCACTGAGGTCCAACAGAACAAGCACAGAGATGAGTCCACTGTCAGAGGCTGTAAGAAGATCATTTGTAACCTTCACTAATGCTGTTTCTGTGCTGTGATCAATTCTGAAACCTGACTGAAACTCTTCAAATAAACCGTTCCTCTGCAGATGATCAGTTAGCTGTTTTACAACTACTCTTTCAAGGATTTTGGAGAGAAAAGGAAGGTTGCAGATTGGCCTAGAATTAGCTAAGACAGGTGGGTCAAGTGATGGCTTTTTAATTACAGCCACCTTGAAGGCCTGTGGTACGTAGCCCGTTAATCTAAGATTGAAGCATTAATTAATGGTAGGACTTCTTTGAGCAGTCTTGCAGGGGGTCTAATAAACACATTGATGGTTTGGAGACAGTAACTCAGAAAGCTCATAGAGAAAGTAACAGTCTAAATAAATATAAATGGTATTGTAGCTGAACATGATGACGCAATGGTTATGCATAATGTTTTTTCTCCAACAGTTAAAATTTCTGCATTGTGTTCAAACATGGCATTGATGATGATAATAGTGGAGGATTTGATTTCCCGTAATTGCTTCATGTGTATTTAAGCCCTCGGTTTGCCTTAAGTGGCATCCTCCCTCGTCCTTGGTTGTGTCTCCCAGTTCCATATTTTCCAGGCCAGCCTAACTCAGTGTATGTCTTGGTTTGTTTCATGTGAATTTACAGCAATAAAGGCGGCAACAGACTAAAAAAACTGTTTTCCAATTACAGCGTCCTAGGCTCAGAGTCAGCTTTTCAAATAAATTAAAACTCTGTCCTTGGTTGATTAATAAGCTTGAGTGGAAGATTCCTCTTCCTCGACCGTGCTTCAAGGATTCTCAGTTAGCCTGAGTGCTCATGTGACACCTGTCCCTCCAATTTTAATAGCACCATAGCTTTGACACTGATAAACATTCTTTCCACTGCATACACTCACATACACCAGCTGCACACCCTGTACAGGCCGCCAGCCTGTCACAGGGCTAAAACACAGACACACAACCATTCACACTCAGAGAAGAGGAGAACACTCAACGTTCTCTATCCTTATCCGAATTCCTATCTTTGTAAAGGTCACACCTTAGATGTATCAGAGTTCTCTGCAAAGACTCCTGAGAAAGCTTTTTGCAGACAGTTCTGTGTGTGCAAGAAATGAAACTTCTTACTACGAGAGCTGTTTGTGTGCACGTGGTTCTTGATAAATGAAGACTCTCCTGTCATTAATGTATCCCTTCAGTTGTTTCATTTTGTATAAATTCTCATCCGATAATAAAGCCACCCAGCTGCTTTAAAGTTGCCTTACAGCTTTTAGCGCTCCTCTCTGAGCCTGCTTGGCTTGTGGCCGTATAAATAAGTGAGCTGTCAACATTACAGCCACAGCTCCAACACTTCCTGTCTCCATTCTCTTGCCAAGCAGAAGATAAACATGTTAGAAGTGCTTTTTCCATCCTGCTTTTATCGTTCACTGTCACAGCCTTGTAGGGCCTCCCCCTGATTGCAGAACAGCTTCGAATAAACTTTAAAATGTTCAAACTAAATTGTCAACAAGCTCGTGGTACTAATAGTTCACTAATGGTGGATGCACAGGTCACTTTCAGGCCAAACAAGCATGCGTCTGGGACGTGATAGCTTTAGATTTCCTAACTCTTCCTCACTGCATTAGACCGGACGCCATTACTGGTATGTGCTGTGGACGGACCTGTCGTCAGGAGGAGGCGCAGCATGATCATATGCAGAGCCAGGGTGGTCGGCACCGCCAGGCCCAACAGCAGGGAGAAATTTCCCAGATGGAAGAGCAGGTGGTGGGTCTGCTCCCACTCCTGGCATGTGGTGGCATTGAGTTCTACAGACGGGACCGCTGGAAGGGCCGAGGGGAATGAGGACGGCGTGGTGAGCAGGAGGGGGGCCACACCTGGGGTAGACATCCTTTGGCCACCTTGAATATTGGGGAAAATGTGTGAAAATGGATGCAGGATGATGAATTGCTCAAAACTTACAGGTAACATGGAAAATAACTGCAACTTCAGTGCTCTGCTTCAGTATATTTGAAAGTACTTGTATACTAATATGTATGCTACTTTACATTTGCACTGCACAACACTTGAGAAGGAAACACTGGAGTATAAAACTGTGCATGCTTCAATCACAAGTGGATTTTAACAAACCATCACACTGCCACAGAGATGTCTCACAGATGGGATCAGATCCTGACGCTGGAATGGTTGCCTCCATGCAACACTTCCCATTTGGCTTCCCTAATTCACTTCCATTTTTCCACTCAACATTGTTCAGAAGTGAGATTTCAGATCTTGGAAAACGTCAGCATCAGAGCTGCAACTAACAATTATTTTAGTAACGGTTTAATCTATTGATTATTCTGATCATTATGGTCCCATTCTGGAGATTTGCCATCGAACCACTTAAGCCTTTTTTTTAACAATATTAAAAATACATTAAAAGAAAGAATTCAATAAGAAAATGAACATTACCTAAAATGCAATAACATAGCGTTCCCGCGGTGACTTTGAACCAGGCAAAGGTAAAATTGTGCCACTTGGGGAGTTTTGGGTAAAACAGATTTACAGACAAAGGTGATTTTATCTTGTGTATGTATAAATAGCTTGTACAGCTTGGGCTTAAATCCTGCTGTAAATATGTTTCTGTACTCCAGTTAACGATTAATGAATTACTAAATTAGTTGACGATTATTTCAATAATCGATTCATCACGATGAATCTGATGAATCGTTTCATCCACATTGTGAGATTTTCACATCAGAGCATTCAAAGCACATTTAGCCGGTAAGAACTTGATCAGAATTATTCAAGGACAATATCGAAGAGCGCTGAAGCAAAATCAGACAATGTTGGATTTTTCTATTGAATTTCCCTGACACATCTGAAGCTCATGTTCACATAAACACATTCAAGTCCTTATTTCTCAGTGACTGCAGCATTAGATGCTGAGAGTGCCACATCGTGTTTCCACAAGTGACCTGAGAGATTATACAGTCTATGCTGCATTAGTCTGCTTACACCCAAAACACATTACAGCTCATAACTCTTATCAACATCTGACTGTGAATGCTCAGAGCTCAACTCCTGCCCCTCCGATGATTTCAGATTGTCCCCCTGCAGCAGCTGCAGCACTGGGAGCGCTCTCGTGTATAAATAGATACGATCACAGCTGCGCAGCTCTTCTGGAAGTTCTCGCATGCAACTTTGTAAAATCGTGTCAAAGTACGGCCAGGCTGACGCTTCTTTACTCACCGAGAGCAGCAGCGGGACGAGCGGCAGTCACAGAGGACTCGTTAACGCTCCGAAAACCTGCGGCTGAACCTCTGATTGGGGTCTACGTCACACATTCCACACAGCTGACAGGAAATGACTAAAATAGGCAACAACCCGGTGGCAGTACCCGAGGGCGCCGCCAGGGGGAGACAAACCTTACCTTCAGAAATCAGCTTCAACGAGACTTCCTCTGACCCGCTGAGCAACTTCTCTCAGCACTGTTCTCAGTATGGTTCTCAGGACTGTTCTCAGTATGGTTCTCAGGACTGTTCTCAGTATGGTTCTCAGCACTGTTCTCAGTAAGGTTCTCAGGACTGTTCTCAGTATGGTTCTCAGCACTGTTCTCAGTATGGTTCTCAGCACTGTTCTCAGTATGGTTCTCAGGACTGTTCTCAGTATGGTTCTCAGCACTGTTCTCAGTAAGGTTCTCAGGACTGTTCTCAGTATGGTTCTCAGCACTGTTCTCAGTATGGTTCTCAGGACTGTTCTCAGCACTGTTCTCAGTATGGTTCTCAGGACTGTTCTCAGTATGGTTCTCAGTAAGGTTCTCAGTACTGTTCTCAGCACTGTTCTCAGTATGGTTCTCAGCACTGTTCTCAGTAAGGTTCTCAGTATGGTTCTCAGGACTGTTCTCAGTAAGGTTCTCAGCACTGTTCTCAGTATGGTTCTCAGCACTGTTCTCAGTAAGGTTCTCAGTATGGTTCTCAGGACTGTTCTAAAAAAAAATACTGTTACCCAAATAATAACTTTGTAATTTATTACTTTTTAATTATTGCCACAGCTGAATGCCTTCACTCGCATTAGTGTGTGGAAGTAAAGCTTCTCCCAGTGATGCACACGGTGACTGAAAGGGTTAAACCTGATAAGCATGTCGCTTTCAGGAGCCTTAAGACTGAAAATATATTCATACATTTGATTTCTGAAAGCTCTGCTGCCTCCTGCACACACGAACACTCCACTAAACCATCTCTGTCTCTTCAAAAATGGTCTCATGTCATCACCGTCATCTGCTGCACGCCTGCTTCTGCTCTAAATAGACATTTACTTTAAACTCGCATTAAAAAAATCCTCCCACAACAATCATACTGCTGTTTTGTAATATGATGCCAATATATTTGACATTATTACAACACTAAGATTATAGTGTACAGTTTATTACACATATATAAAACAGTAATTATTTTAACAGTTGTTTCTGTGACAAAATGGACTCCAGACTCATGTACTTGGTTATTTCTATCTCCTTGAAAACTGAGACAATAACTGAGACATAGGTGACAGTAAAGCGAGTCTACAAACAAAGTTTGCGTAAGCTCAGGGTCAGCATGTGTATGAGTAACAGCTGCTGCATCTGCACTGTAAATTTTTATTTTCACAGAACACAGAGTCACATAGTAGACGCATTTCCCATTTGCACACTGATGTACTGAGCTGTCAGAAACATGTGAGGCGAACACATCTGGAGTCATGCTTTTCTTTTCTGCACTGTGTGCTGCAGGCAGAGGAATGGCTGCAAGGCGAGTGTCTACCACTATCTGTTACATAGATATCAATAAAAGCTGTTCTTGCTTCAAATTGACTTTAATATTCAATTGAGGCCAGAATAGTTTAATTGTACTGAAAGCAGTGAGTGTAGGTATTACTCCACATTGACTCAGACCCAGCGGGGGGGGGAACTGTGCACGTGTGTGTTCAGGGAGCCCTCCTGCCCTGCACCGACACTTGTGCTTCAGTCCCCGGCACGTGGGGGTAACGTGGCAGGCGGAGGTCATAGGGGTGTCCGTATCTGTTGCAGGCCTCGTCGCTGAGCGAGTACAGCTTCTCTGCTATGTCACTGCGCACGACCAGGGCGAAGATCTTGGCTATGTAGCGATGCTTAGCAAAGAGCAGGTAGAGTTTTTTCCTCCTCCACGTCACATACCGGCAGGGGTCGTCGGCCTGCAGGGTCACCTGAGGAGAACCACAGAGCAAGTTCAAATATCTCAACCAATCACACAGGCCAGTAATACTTGTATGTGTATATAAAACTGTTATTATATAGAGCCCAGCATGAGTTTGGGCTTAAAACTGATTGAACAGATCAAATGTTACCAGTCTAGGATCCTATAGTTAGTGTACCAACTCTACAATATCTTAGTATAACTTAGTTCCATTTATTGATCAATCCACTGTCTTTACTGCTCATCTACCCCTTATCGATGTTACTGGGTGGGGTTTTGGCTAATATCTAAAATTACAACTTTTAGCAGACTTTTGCCAGGCATCAACAACTCCACACATCACTGTGCGTGGAGCTGGAACTGCATCACAGCATTGTCATCACTTGTATGAAGGTTCTGTTTGCAGCTCTGGAGAACTGCTGATGCGCGTCGAGGGCTCGAGTGAATATTTCAGACAGCAACGTGACGTTGCTGGATAACAATCTACAGTTACTCTCACGACTCGGTGACGTGAGCAGTCTTGGGTCACGTTTGCTAAGCAGAAAAACATTTTTAGAACCTATTTTAACAGTTTAGAAAAATTACCAATTAAATTAGCGTGCATGCCTCTGGACAGTGGAAGAAAGACACCTCCGCGGGCTGTGGGAGAACCCGTGAAGTCCACAGAGAAAACTAACCAGGATCCTGCCTAACCCTAACACTGCTTCTTTAAACAGCGTTACAGAGAAAATCTAAAAAAAATAACTGAATGACTGAAAAGCCCGATGGCCGTGGGTCCAAATGATTTTCTGTATCTCTGTTTCTCAGCAGAGAGGAGTCCTCCAGCTGTTTGTTCCATACAGATGTTAGAGAGTGGCCAATCTTTAGTGTGCATTTGTCCTCCACCTCTCCCAGTCTGGCTGCACTCAGAACCAGCCTTCCTCACTAGTTTCTCCAGTCTCCTGCATCCTTGTTTCGGATGCAGACTGCAGCATTACACACTCCCTTCTATCATATCTAAACAAGCTTTTGCAGGATTGTTGAAAACAAAATGAACCTGGAACACGCCCTCCTCCGATGGCTGCAGGGAGTCCCATTCTGGTGAATCCAGAAACTGGAAAGGGTAGACGAAATGCAGAAACTCTCCATTTACTGTCACACGGATTCTGTTAGAGAACCAAGGGACAACTGAGTTTAACGTTCAGCTTTACAGCAGGAGAGCCTCTAAAGACACAGTCAGGAATTAATCAGTCAAACAACCTAAAAATAGCTGCGAGCACATTCAGTAACAACAGTTATGAGCCAGTCTTAATCAAACCCAGTCTGATTGATCCGGTTAAATCTTGTTCCACTGTTCCACTCCAACATTAATAACAAAATGATCCAGTTAAACTAAGTTTGTAGTAAGTGCATGACCTTCCAGACAGCAGCACCGACAGCTTGTCGATGGAGGTTTTTCCCTCTGCAGCGAAGCACTGCTCCTTCTCTAAAGTGTGGACTTCCCCGTCACAGCACGCCACTATCTTCCCAAAATGTGCGAGCGACACTCCCAGCCGTTTAAACTTGCAGTTGTAGAGCTCCTGGAAGTCCTTGTCAAACGAAACGCTCCTCAGCCTGTAGGAGAGGTACACGACCTGGACGAGACAAACGGCACAGAGCGCGAAGCTCCACAGCAACGCGTCGGTGCTGCAGGAGTCCGTCAGCGACCACAGAGTAACGCAGAAGAACCCCAGAGTGAGGAAGATGAAGAGATAGAGGAGCCCGTAAAGGCCGCTGCCCCCCATGAAGCCGAGGAACAGAAAGATGTTGGCGAGGTGGAACACGGAGCCCTCCGAGCCCGCTCTCCATGCTGCGCACAGCGGGTAGGCAGACGCCACCGGCTCCACCGTGAAGTTCATGGCTTCGAAGTCCGGAATCTCCATGCTGCAAACAGGGAATCAAACTAGCAGGACATGTCCCGCAGTCAGCCTCCGCGGAGCCGTCAGAAACACGCTCCCGGCGCACGGACACGCTCCCGGAGAGACCGGACACCTGAGCGCGCGCTGCAGCCACACCGGAAACGCACCTGATTTAGAGCCGAAGTCACACTGATGACGATGGGGACAGGCGCGAGTTTATGACCGTTACATTGATTAGATGTGTTTGTAGTCCAGCTGTTCCAGCTGTGAGGAAATATATTTGCTCTGTCAGAGGGAACCCTGCGGGGAGGAGAAAGCACGAGGTCGCTCTCATCTGAAAGTATTATTGAAAAAGTGGTTGAATAAAAAACCAGAGATGCTGCACGGGTAGTTTTATAATGGAACTGGTTCATGACAAACTGGGTGACAGTGGACAGAGAACAAAGCCAACAGCAAAGCAACAAAGTGTGGCGAGATGCAGGCCTGCCAACGCCAAAGTGCAGCTCAATGGATTCATGTACTTTTCAGCAGTGATTGTCACAGAACCCCAAAAACTGATTCTTTTCTGTATTAAAAGAGTTCAACGTGGTCCAAAATAAGGCGCAGCAAATCTGCGTGCTGGGCTTGTGTCCTGGTGTCCACAAGAGTTTGACCAAAAGATGGATGCAGTGGACACGGTTGTGTTTTGGAGGGAGCTGTTGCTCCGCTTTAGGCAGATTCCCATCATGTGGTCCGTGCCACGCTTCCCGGGCCAGCCTGCAGCTCCGGGCCTGCTTTCCTTGCTCACACGGTAATCAGCTAAGACACAACCTCTGCTCTGAAATGTCCCGTCATTTCATGTCACCTGACCCGTCTGTGTGTGCGTGGCTGGGCCCGGGACCCCCGTAGGACATGGTTGTGTGGGGTGGGGGGTTGCCACTCCCCATTGCTGCCCCCTCCCTGGGCTGTTTGGCTAAATGATTTGGGGTGGTTGTTGACCTGCTCCCTTGGCGGTTGTGATCCAGGTGGCTTGGGATTCTTTGGCATGGGGGGGCTTCTGGGTGATTTTTGGGCGCATGGGGCCCTGGGCCCCTCTTGGCTTGCTCTGGGGCGTGGCTGATCTCTGGCAGGGTGGGCTGCCCGCTACCTCTGGTTTTCTGTTGCCCTTTGGCCGTGGGGGCTCTGGCTGGGCCTCCCTCTTCCTGCAGATGTTATCGGGTTGCGTGGCCTCGGGTCTTCAGCACTCCTGGGGTGTGGCGGATTGCCCCGGTCGTCTGGGTCCTTCGCTGTCTGTCTGGGGCTTGTGGGGGCCGTCATTGCAGCTTCTCACCCTCATTACAAGTACATTTCATGACAAACACACAATACACAAGCAGTGTGGCACACTCGCTGGATCACAAACTGGGAACTGCTTTAAGATAGTTTTGCCAAAGGAATAAAATCTGAGGTTCAAACATATGCACACCGCATACAGTGAGACTTGGCAAAACTGTCTGAGGTTGAGAGACATGGAGAGACTTCACTGACACAAATTGTTATGCAAAGCTGAAATAACTCGAGCCACACAAACAGGTTGTCTTTGTGAGGTTTTAATTTTTCCGGTTGTTTCCGCTGTTGTTGGCTTTAATAGAAAGCTTTACACTTATTTTCAAGTTTGTGGTCGCAGTAAAGAGACAATGCCGTCCACAACAGCTGCCGGGCAGAAAATCCTCATTTAAACTAGAATAAATGATAATTTAGAAAAAGACACAAAAATAATGAAACAGCATGTGAGATACAAGAATAAATATATACGCAACTGTGCAAAATGATAATTCTGAGCGTATTTGTGACGTGTGTGTCTTTGTGTGACTGAAACGGTGAATATGAAGTGCAGCTGGTGGAGGACATGACTGTAAGATGAAGGCTGGTGTGAGACACCGACATGAAGACCTGTGAGAGACTTTTGAGGAGCAGGCCTGTCTGCTCAGGAGGAGTTTGACCGCCTACTGGATGAGTGCGGCCGTCCAGCAGAGGACTCGGAGCAGCAAACATTATGAATAAATGCAGAAAGTTGGAGGCGTGAATGCCAATGGGAGCAACAGAAGAGGTATCAGGTGCCAGTTTGTGACCTATTTATGGAGGATGAGACTCTGGAGCATACTCCACATGTCTGCATACACATTTGGCAACGTGCACGAGGCCTGTTTACAGGGAGTTATCTCAATGCACATCACCAGACAGCTAACACCAGCTATTTGTGGGTCTGTCTGTGTATGTGTGGGTGATTATGTCCATGAAATAGGAAGGCGAGAGATCAGGTAGCCATAAATGGAAAAGTGACAGAATCGACTGTTGTTGTGTCAAAGCAGATGTGTCCAATCACACAGCACATACGCCTCAGACACAAACAGCACTCTTTCAGAACACGAGCCTCGGTGCTATTTTAGTTTCAGCCATGCCTACACCACTAACTGATCTGGGTTAGCACTTGTGTTGGCCCACTCCAGCAGGTCTCAGGTTGTCACAGTGTGTGCGCGCTCTGAGAGCCCTTCACTGTAGCTGAACAGTGTGATTTGATCTTACAAAATAAAACTGTTTGTGAACAGAATATATTAATTGAATAACTTTCTTTTGCAGGTGTTTGTGTTGGATGTTGTAAACTCAGTTCTTTGTTCACCTCAGAGTGAGTTTGTAGCCTGTTGTCTTCTCTGCGGTTGCAAAGAGGCATCATTTATTGTGACAGTGTGTCGTGGGATCACAACATCACCAATGCATATGTAAGTTTGAGTTGATAATGGAACATACAAAGTTGCTTTTGGGTTTGAAAGTTACAGGTCTTTTCTCTCCTTAGAGGTGCAGGTGAAGAACCACACTGTGCATCCACATCTCAGGACACTTTCTGTGGCGCATTGGTAGAAAACAGTTGGTGTAGAGTTTTCGTGGGAGCCCAGTTTTGTTGAGGTAAGTTTTGATTAGTTAGTTTCAATAACCTCAATAACCTTTTCATGGCGCGTTTACGTCGACAGGGGGCGCAGCTGCCGTATGGCGCGTTTGTAGCACGCTTTCAGCAAACAGCAAAGAAGAGTCTGTTTGAGAGAAGCCGACAGATTTTAGCAAGCTAGCGCGTGTGTTTGAAAAAGAATCAGCGTTTACCGATTATTTTGCTGTCGCCTGAACAAACAGCAATCACTCAGTCGGATCTATTTGAAGTAGATCGCGAAAAGCTCTCAGAAATGGCAGAAAATGCAGGTGAGTATGGAAACTAGCTATGTAGCTCGCTGTGGAGCTAGCTTTATTTGACTCACTGAGCAGATGCGTTTGTTGAATTGTGTTAACTTAAAAGCTGCTCGTGGGATTTTACTGGGAATGAATCGTGTCTTTCTCTCTTGATCTTTTTTTTTTATTGGTTTCATTTGTGACCTAGTGACCCATTTCTCTCGCAGATCGCTGGTCGCGGTTAGCCTAGTGTGTTGTTTAGTTTCAGCCCTTCTGTTTGCTCAAACTCAGAGGAGTCAACAGCCTGAGTCCTCGCCATTAGCTTAGACATTTACGCCATTAGCTTTATGACCCGTTTAATCCCTGGAGTACTCGAAACAGTGAACCGTAACCCCTCGTCCCTCTTTTAAAACAGCGAAGCGCTAGCTGCTAGCGGCTAACGTGTCATCGGGTGATGCTCTGCACAGGTCGGGTTTTACATGGATGCAGCGCATCCGCAATCGCACAGCTGCTGTTTCTTTATTCATTTATAAATCGGTGGCATGTTTATTACAGCTAATGGCCATGGCAGGTCCAACCATTTCAGATCCGCGTCGGCTGTGTAGTTAGTGCTGCAAAAGGATTTCCTCCAACAGACTTCGTGACAGCTGAGAGAGAAAAACCCTCACAAATGTGTATTACGTAATCTGTTCCAGTCGGAGCACAGCTAAAGCTGCAGCTGCAGACACACTGCTGTTATGTTGTGACTATTTTTGCCTCTTTTTCCTTTAATCAGAGCAAAACGAGGCAAAGCACGACAGCTCTCCTTCCCCGGGGATGTCAGACCAGGAGAAAGAGATGGCAGCCAGTGCATATGAAGCTTTCACGGTGAACACACAACCTAAAGTTTTGTGACATTTAATGTTTACATGGGAAAAAACTGCGAGTGGTCCAAACTTCTCATTTTGAGACAGTGTCATACTTAGATCTGCAGACACACAAATATGAATACAAACACATTAAGTACAAACGAGTTGGCACAACTGTCACTAAAAACATAATTCTGTGTCTTTTTACTGTGTTCTGTTCAAACTAGTGTTATCTGTGCTTTGTAACACCTCAGTAGGTTTTTCCTCTTGCTGATCACATCAGAGCAGTTTCATGCATGCTGGATAATTGAGCTAACAATAATCACAGATGACTAATTATTGATAATTATTCATGAAGGGTGGGAGAAAATAGGTTTGCACTGAGGAGCCCTTCATTAAACATTTTTCTTGATGAAATGTCAGTGGCTGGTACATTGTTTTATCACACAGTCAAGTCTTTCATTCATGCAGCGTTGATAATTTAAGCTGAGCATCTTGATCATTTTGAATGAGGACCTTCCAAATTAAAATGAATGTGCCACAGACATATCCAATGTTGCGTGTAAACTAAGTATTGGGTTTACACCAGTATTCACCCAGTATTAAAGAACGTGACTTGTGCCAGAATGATCTAGCAGGGCAGCAGATTAGTGGAAAACTCTCAAGCCTTTATAGTGGTGCAGAAAAATCAAAGGACTTTTAAAAGATTTATTTCTATAGCACAGCAAACCGCCACCTGAAGGGGCTTTATATTGGAAGGTGGAGACTCTACAGTCTGGCCCATGTTTGCACTTTATATTGCATTTTTTTCAGATTACATTGGGACATGAGTCTCTGTATTCCTTTTAGGCTGGGAGGTATGATGAGTCATCCAGACACCTTGAAGGCCTGCAAGAGCTCAACAAAGAGGACTACAAGATAGCAATGAATAAAGCCGTTGTTGAGTTTTACAGAAGTGGTCAGACCACCACAGGGCTGCTGAAGCAGACCCTGATGTCCATGAAGAACCAGGTAACTGCTCAGAGTTCTGGTCGTGCTTTTGATCCATGCGGAACTTGTTTATAGTTCTTGATAAACTCGGTGCCTTGCTTCCTTTTTGTCCTTCAGGTTCACACATCAGCAGAGGATGTTGATGGTTTGGATGATGTTGAAAATAGTTTTCTGTACTATAATCAAGCTATCATCCACTATTACATGCGGCAGTACTCTGAAGCCATTTCCATAGGAGAGAAGCTCTACCAGTTTCTGGAACCGTTCGGTATGTTGTGGTGATTTCCACTGATTTCATTCTCTAGTTAGTCGATCTTTTATCAGGGAGCTTCACAGCCAACAGAGGGTTATTGCAGTGTTTGCTGACAGAAGGTGGCGAATGGCGCCACTTTTGATGTTAACAGGCCCGGCAGTGGGCCTGTGCTAAATAGAGGCTTAAGTATTCGTAAATAGTTCTCCAGGATTCTTGAAGGATTCTCTAAAGCTCTTCTTTGGATGTTGACTGCCGTGTTGTGCATCAGAGACTCATCACTGCAAGAACATAAAACTGAGTGGACATTTATTAATGAACTTCATCCTCATCGTTTTCTATCAAGCTTCTGCATAATCAGCAACACTGTGTTGAGTTTCTGTCTAGGAACATCTGCTTCTTTTACTCCCTTCAAACATCAGTGTGTCTCACTATTGAACACCACCACATCTCATTCTTAAACCGTCAACATTTATTCAATTAAAACTAACTATGAACTCATTAAAAAAAAGGTGTGGGGGGGTCTGCTGGGCACTTTAGCGCTTAGTTGAGGTCATATAGTGTCAGAACTGGTGCTGATATACAGTACTATGCAAAAAAATTGAGCCAACACTCATTTCTTTATACACTGCTCAAAATAATTAAAGGAACACTATAAAAACCCAACAATGGAAAAAAAAGGTTTCTGCTGTGTAGACACAACACTGGCTTAGTTAGGTGTCTTATTTATGCTTAAATAGGTCAATAATAGGTCAGTGTTAAGTGGCTAAATACACAACCTTCCTCTGAAAGACCTTCAGAATGGAGAACTATTGTTTAAGACCACTAGTTGGTTTTCTTCTTCATCTTGATATAGATATGTTATATATTGTGTTATTTGTCCTAGAAGAGAAGTTTGCTCAGGCTGTGTGCTTCATGCTGGTGGATCTTTACCTGCTCACCTTCCAGCCCGAGAAGGCCCTCCATCTGCTCGCTGTGCTGGACAAACTCTCTGTACAAGGAAGTAACAAGAACGGAAAAGGAGAGGTACATTTCCATGCTACAGTTTCACTTAAGATACAGTATGTGGTGGGACTCTGCCCCCCCAAAAAACATCAGTAAATAAGATTCAAGGTTGTCTCCTTGGGCCAAACTCCCTCTGTGGGAGGGTTCAGGGTCACCTGATCCAGCCCTAACTATAAGCTTAATCATAAAGGAAGGTTTTAAGCCTAATCTTAAAAATAGAGAGGGTGTCTGTCTCTCGAATCAAAGCTGGAAGCTGGTTCCACAGAAGAGGGGCCTGAAAGCTGAAGGCTCTGCCTCCCATTCTACTCTGAAGTATCCTAGGAACTACAAGTAATCCAGCAGTCTGAGAGCGAAGTGTTCTACTGGGGTGGTACGTTACTATGAGGTCTTTAAGATAAGATGGTGCCTGATTATTCAAAGCCTTGTACGTGAGCAGAAGGATTTTAAATTCTATTCTAGATCTAACAGGGAGCCAATGAAGTGAAGCCAATATGGGCGAAATGTGCTCTCTCTTTCTAGTCCCTGTCAGTACTCTAGCTGCAGCATTTTGG
>VUQK01020378.1:2498-17844 GCA_015106715.1 Bujurquina vittata
TATCATTTACTATATTATTCAAATATATATATATATATATATATATATATATATATATATATACACACACACCTCGAGGTGACTGCTGTTGTGATTTGGGACTATATAAACAAAATCCACTTGATTTATTTCTGTGTCCACAATTATGCTAGGGTCTGTCATCAAACCTCTGTGCAGATGTTTGCGTTCCAGCCATTTTATTTAGATATTCATCTCTTTTGGTGACTGTGTGGGGCCGTCCTTGGAGACACTATAGTACAATGCTCCAAATACACTTCAGGTGTACTTCAGGTGGATGAGGGAACTCCAAAGACACATAAGAGAAAAGGCTCTTCATCTGCTTCTGCTGGGACACTGATTTATGTTCACTGCCTCACTCTAACATATATTTCCTGTTGAAACTGAGAAATGGGAAAATGGAAACATAGCCACCATCAATCATAGTCCCAATCATAGTTTTGAGTGTAACAGAGTTAAAGCGCGTGCACTTTTGATCGGCAAGTTGTTTCTGTAAATAGCGCTCTTGGTTTCATTAGTTCTACTTCAAAACACAAAGATCACAATGATGGAAAGCCAAACTTAGAGCAAGAGATGTGAACAGCTGTTCATCTGTATGGATCCCTTCTGTAAAGGTCTATCAGCTCCCTGGTGAATGGTTGTGATCATGTCCTTGTCTTAGTTTGATCTGTGTGTGTGTGTGTTTGTTTTCAGATCTTTTTAAGTAGAGAAGGAATGCAGGCCAGTGGGAACGTGTCTTAGGTGCCAATGCACTGTGTATTGCAAAGCACGGTACACCGACTCCATGCTATCCGCAGACACACACACACAAAAAGCACATGAACACAGGTCCGAGAACGTACATGCAACCTAAATCTGTGTTAATGAACCTCCTGAAACAGAAGCACGCATGGACACACACACACAGCCTACAGTAACATCGAGCCACCAGTGTGCACCATCTAATCGAACATCTGGAAACTGTTAAAAACGATCTCTCCCTCTGTCTTTCTCTCTGACCCAGTTGTCGGCACGAGAGCCTGTGATGAAATGCCTCCTCTGGCTGGCGTGTCTGTCATCGTGAGAGGCTGAACTGCCTTGTCTGTCAGCACAGATGAAAGAGCGTTTATCAAAGTGGTGGGTTTTAAACATGCCCTACATAGTTTATATTGAAGTGATTATGATAGACAGGCACGACAGGGCACATCCCCTTGGCTTTAGATTTAGGTAGAGGCAAAGAGGCAGTGAGAGAGCTGTCTATCTCCATCAAGCATTTTAGTGGCACATTAGACAGGAGACCACCTCATAGCAGGGCATTTATCTTGCCACTAACTGCTATGTTCCATAAACTGCTAAATGCCAGCAATTATAGCCTATGCGCTACAATACACGACTGTGATTACATGAGCCACCAGAGTTGAAATACACCTACACATGTGCATAAAAAACACACGTATGGCTTTCAAAGTGGCGTATTGATTACTTGACTCTGTGTGCCATCTCCAGAAATGCAGGAAGTAGTCACACAGCTTTAAACTGAGCGGATGATGTTGCCACCCTATCAATCCAGTAGCGGCTATTGCACTAACACAATCTAACAGGAAGAGCAGATAAACATTTCACATCCAACTCTGGTTCAACAAAAGGAAACGGTCGATAGTTTAAATAAGACACCAAAAGAAAACATAAGGTATCATCCAGTCAGGTGCAACTACACAGCCAGTGCACTGCACATGCAAAGAGTTTAGGTAACTGTCACGGGCTACACCCTGAGAGACCATGTTGCAATGGTTTCAAACCAGCCGCAATGAGTTGTCAGACTAAAGCCATGATCACACTCTACCTCGATTTTAATTTCAGCCTGTAAAGTTTCACGACTATATCTTGGACAGTTGTGGCAGTGTCCAGTAGACACAACTTCATGTGAGTCACAGGGCAAAAATATGGACCGCATAGAAAAGATCGACACAACCACCTATTGGTTAGAGAAGTACTGTTGTGAAGCTGAGCATTTTGGCCATTGCCATCTCTGTGTTTGTAGAACAGATGTGATGAGAGAGCAGTGGATCTGACTGAGACTTGAGCATCAGAAGGTGGGCCCACCCTAAAATATGCTCTGCTTTATGGCCTTGTTTTTGGTCTCTACATGAGATGGTTGTTTAGAAATTGAAGAACTTAAAATAGTGACTGAGATGATAAATTCATCAGGAAAGTGAAGGGGACTGCAGATCACGGTAGCAGAAGGGCTGCTCTCCCATAAACCTCAATATAATCTGACTCCTCTTCCAATTAGAGGAGTTGTCCCCAGCTGAACACTATGAGCATTGCAGGCCTTTCCACTTTGGCTTCACTTTTACTGCCATCTTTTATATTCAGTCTATTGGCGGTAACAAAACAAAAAAAAAAAAACAGAACTGAAGGTAAATATTGAAAAGTTAAAAATATGTAAAATGGGAAGAAGCTCAATTCTGAGTTTCAAAATTCAAAACTGTGCAAAGCAAAAGGCACAGTTAGTTTTCTCTCTCTCTATCTCACACACACACACACACGCACACACAAAAGGTGAAATGCTTACAAGCCTTGCTGTCATAGATCCTAGGACCATTCTGAAAACGAGGTGTGGCTTAAAAAACAAACCGAAACCTGCTACTGGCCAAAACCTGTGACGTGGTTACTTTTTTCTTGGGCTTTTGATTACTGTCTCGCTTTATCAATTTCAGATGAAGAGTCAAGCAGTAAGCCCGCACTTAAGGTTAGATCAGATTGGAGAGCTATTGGTGATGTCATACTGTGACCATGTGTCTCTCCGGTCTTCTCGAGTGTTCCGAGTCTGTGTTTTCAGACTTGATAGATACTGATCGACGCGTACTGCCTGCTCCGTGTCTCTCACATCCCCTCAGCGCTGGATTCATGAAGCCTGGGGGCTCATCCACAACCAAATTATGTGGGCGTGGGACAGCTGGACTGCACTCCTATCCATCTTTGTGACTCACACTGAAAAAGCAGAGCGGGGGAACGTTGAATTTTTTTCACAAGTGTAAATGTTGGGTTCAGTCAGGACCACAAATCACCTGAGGGCACAGAGTGGAAGTGCTCATACAAGCTGCTGGGCTTAAACTTGACAGTGAGTGGTGGGAGAGGTGATCTTAAATCTTTACATAACTGTCAGGCAGATGAGATGCACTAAAAAGGGTTGCTTTTCATTTCCAGTATGCTCCCTTTTGAGACTTTTCTCAAAAAACATTACATTGAATTGAATAGTTCCACTTCCTTGGGATCAAGTTTCGAGATCATTTAAATACTTTCCAACTCGTTAGTGAAGCCTGTTGGGACAGAATTACCCTCATAGTTCAAGCCTTTAAACCAAAAGCTCAGCTCACCCATCAGTAAAGCAGACAGAGTGATTAGTTATAAAATTCAAACTTGAAAAACTGTACATTAAAACAATGATTAAATACAACAATTGAAACAATATGGTAACATTAAAACCTCAATGTTGCTGTAACGTGTGTGTGTGTGTGTGAATAATAATGTTAACTGATTAACCAGGTTACATAGAAACACTGATCTATTATGCAGCTCTATTTTACTGTTTACTGCAAACTGCAAACCACAATATGCTGGGGCCCTGGGAACATCAATAATCTCCTCACTGACAGAAGCCGCTGAACAATGGCAATGCAGTGGGTAGGCGCTCGCCTTGCAGCTGGAGGGTTGCTGGTTCGAGCCCCTGTCCCTGTGCTGCGTTGTGTCCTTGGGCAAGACAAACCCCATTGCCTAACGTCTGCATGGCCGCAGATGCTCGTCTCTGGATGAGTGATCTGGAACGATCCTTTCATTGTGTGCCTTTTGTGCACAATGAGTTGAATCTAATGTTCGATGATTGGCTCCAATCATCGAACACCAATCCAGGTGGGCTCCAATATTATCAGCCAAACTTAAATGATTCCTGGGTAACTGGACATTCAGGTCCTGGTCTCAATCATCATTTTGATTATTTATTCTTTGCTTGTCAATTTAGACTTTTAGGTTTGATTAATTTTACTGGATCTTAATTATTATTTCATTTCATTTTCATCCCTTTTACTGATTATAGCTTGTGTATCTTATTTTTACAGGTTTAATGTTGGTTTTATTTAAACCATTTCCCTTAGTTCTTTTTGCTTTTGTTAGTAACTGTGGTTATTTGATTTCACTTCCTGGCCTGTGTGTGTTTTATTTGCTTGGTTTACCTCTACATTAGCTGCAGAGCTTTCCATTAGCCGTAGCATCATGGCCACGACCTGTGCAGTAGCTCATGCTTTGTGCAGCACATTTTGTGCTTTTGCCTGGTATACTTCCACCTGTCCTGAAACGTGCTAATGAGCTTTTACTTTATACCTTAATGTTGTTTTCTGAGGAACAAAAATGAAGATGTTAATTTAACGCATCCAGTCAGAGCTCACTAAAATGGGAATTATGAATTAATACAATAAATATTTCAATCCTGCTGATTTGTCCTGTCTTGTGGCTGAATGCTTTGGCTGTATTTACTGTATTTGGAGCCTGATGGTCGATGGTCTGTGTGAGCGTCTGTACATCAAGGCTGAAGGAGAGAGCGAGAGAAAGGCCGGCGTGGGCCTCACTGTTCAAACATCTCAAAGTTTGTCGACACGTCGTCTGCCTCGCAGGCCCGAGACAGCTCCGGCTCCAGAATTTCACACACCTACGTGCCACATTCTCACACGGCCCAACAGTCATTTTGCAGGCACGATTTATCTAGCAGAAATGCACACACACACTATTTTAAATCATAGGACCACGCTTGAACAACATAAGGTGACCGGTTTCTGATACACAGGCTGTCATGTGGCCAGTTCCTTGTTTCTATGCCAACACTGTAAATGCAAGTCAGATAAGGCTCACTGGATATCAGCAATTTACCACACGGAGAATGTTCTCACATCTTCCATTACACACCAATATGTTATCACGCTAAAGTCATGACGGAGATACAGTTTTCTTTACTGTTCAGCAGTGGTGGCTGCTCTCTGTTCTCACTACTTAAACGCACAGACTAATAAATAGGATATTTTAATCTAAAAGTGCAACCCAGCCATGGGGGAGCTACAAGCCAGCGTACTCCTAGCACCGCTCCCAAATCGTTTTAATATTTTTGCCAAACCAAACATGCAGATCATCAAGAATGAGATTTCCATACTGGATTGGTTGGGTTAATAATAATGACCACCTGAGCAACAGGGTGCAGTTGGAAATTGTGTTACTGCTGGGCAATGACAATGGAAGAAGAGAGGGTGAAGATGTGTTCGAAGGCAGTGAGAAAGAAGGAAAGGCCGGAGTGTGGCAGTGAGAGTAGGGACTGTTTAATGTAGGGACTGTGGCTGGTAAAGGGAGAGAGCTGACTGATGGAGAGAGGCAAGGTGAATACGTGTGCAGGAAACCAGGTGGAAGGGAAGCAAGGCCCTTGGAGTGGATTGAAACCGTCCTTCCATGGAGTAGAGATGGGAAAATGGATTAGTGTCAGACAGGACCACAAGTTTAAAGTTGGAAATCAAAGGCATGATGTTTAATGTAGTGACTGTGCACGGGCCACAAGATGGATGTCAGAAAAAAGAGAGAGGAATTTTGGAGTTGGATGAAGTGAGACATTGGTGACTGGAGCAGATTTCCATGGACATGCAGATGAAGGGAACAGAGGTGATGAGGAGGTGTGGGGAGGTATGGTGTCAAGGACCTTGCAAAAATGATGGAAATGGCTTTGGTGAACACATACTTTAAGAAGAGAGCAGAACACAGTGCAACGTATAAGACTGGAAGAAGGTGCACACGAGCAGACTACCTCCTTTTTACGGGAGGTGCAATCTAAGAGATAGGAGACTGCCCGTACTGAGGGCAGCTGTAAAGAGGATGAAGAGCGTAAATGCAGCGGATCTATGGAGAGATGACTAGGAGAGAGGGCAGTGTGCTTTTTAAACAGATTTTTAACACCATCTTGGAGAGTGAAGAGCTAGGTTAAGGAGACAGGTGACAATCAGTGAGCAGTAGTATGAGAAAGAGCACCACAGAGAGGGTCATAGGGAGAGAAAGCATAGGATGGGGTGCATGAGAGGAACTGAAGCTCTACATGAGGAAGTCAGCAGTGGCAGAGAAGTATGTGAGGGTGGTGCAGGACAGCAAGACAGTGTGGTAAGGTGCACGCTATGGTTGACGGATGGGTTCAGGGTGGGGACAGGATTACATCAGGGAGTCCCCTCTTGTTTGCAGTGGTGATGGCTGACAGATGAGGTCAGGCAGGAGTTTCCGTGGACAATGATTTGCAGACAACATTGTTTCCTGTGGGGACAGTAGATACACTGGAGAAAGAAAGCCGGATGTGGAGCTGCCAGGCAGGAGGAAAAGAGCAAGACCACAGAGGAGGGTTATGGATGTTGTGTGGGGTGACCTGGAGGAAGATGATCTGATATGGCAACCCCTGAAGGGAGCAGCCAGAAGAAGAGGAAGATGAAGCGCTTAATCCAAAATAACGAGAAAGTATTACAGCTCCTAGCAGTTTTGAGGAATTTAATTTTACTTTGCACAATCCTACACCACACAAATCCCAGGAAAATGTTATAGATTTAGTTTCACTATACAGCATATTCTTTATAGCTATGTTTGTTTCAGAATAAAAATATACTTCTTTAATTAATAACCTCGCAGATTTATCTTGAGACTTTGAAGGAACCTGAGCTGCAGGTGAAAGAACTACAGAACTCTAAACAGTTATAACAACACTTACATAATTCATACTACAGTCACACTTGGAGAACAGTTGTTGCAGACATGAAATGACCAAAATGATAACGACTGTGCGCAATGAACTTGCAGTAGTTCTGTCTTTGAAATGGCTGCTTCAAAGACGGGGACCAAATGACTTTGGTGCATCAAGACAGCAATCAGGCAAAGTCAGTCTGCTATCAGTTTGCAGTTGAATGGCTCGAATTGGCGACTAAATACAATCCTTCTATGATAACACGGAGATTAGCTGTGAGAAACTGTTGAAAATCCCAAACTTTTTGCTATCTCTTGCAAAGCTGTTGCATGCAAACAAATTCACACCAATAAGAAATTCACAATTCCTGCTTAAATTCCAGAGTCCAGAGTGTGGATTCCTCCACATACAGTAAGCGTTACTGTATGTGGAGGTTGTGCCGTCCATCCTGCAGCAACTACGCGAGTTGATTTGAATGCCTGTTGGCACAGACTGCAATCAGATTGATGGCAATGTGTTGACAATCTGCCTGCTTTTATAAATTATTTGCAAACCTTCGCCAATCTGTCTGAGAGTGACGTTCAGTGCAGTCACTGGGCAAGCAATTGTTGTTTTTCCTACTCACAGGGAGCTTTTACTGTAGTGTGGCTGAAACATAACGTAACTCTGCTGATTCTTGAACTTTTACTTTTACTGGCTGTATTTTATTCCTGGAACATGTTTTTTTAATGTAGGGCTTTTTTACATTTGTCACTTAATTTTGACTAAAGCAAAGCTCTGAATGCTGCAAACACTGGAATTTAAAACACATTTTTCTAACGTGTTCAGAAAACCGAAACCTCTATCATCTAGTTTTTGCACAATAAGGCTTGTTCCCCCAACTAAAGACAAATGAACCAATGCAAATTGCCTCCTCGGCACCACTAGAGCTTAAAAACGCTGTCTTCAGAACGAGATCTGATGAAACATTCTCAGTTTTCTCACCATGCTTTTTCTTCATATACATCTGCTCAAACTTGAAAAGAGAAACCCCCCCGTTTACTCCAAGCCCCGTCTAACCCTGATCTGTGTGGGACTCAGCTTGAACCCAGACACAGGCCCACAGGCTTGCCTTATTCAGTAAGGCTGTTTGTTTAGAGGGAAGTCAAAAGGCTATAATAATCTGTTTGGGATGTTAAGGCCCGTGCTGTAGCATCTTCTCCTCGGACCACCGTCATTGACGTCATAGCTGGGCTGCCAGAAGTGGAGAAATGCTCAACTGCAAAACCAACAACAAGCAGCAGCAGTGCAAATGAGCGTGAACGAGGCTTTGTGCAGCTCGAAGTGAAGCGGATGGTGGAGTCAGAGTTTGGCTTTGGATCACTCAGACGGCAGTCATGGCAGACTAGGTGGTCACTATGAGCTACGCAAAACTGACCCTTTCCACAGGCTTGTACTCGTATATTCACACACACTATCTTTTCTTTACTGACCTTTGCAGGTTTTCCCATCGGGCTGCAGGGTGAATCCCACAGGGCAGCTGCAACGCACCCCCGTGGCTGTGTCTTTACAGGTCCTGTCGCAACCGCCATTGTTGACGGCGCAGGTCTCTGCGGATGGCGGGGCAGAGATGGAAAACGAGAAGAGGAAGAGTTATTAGCGTGTGAGCCCTACCTTTTAAAACACGTATAAAGTATGGATGCCTGACAGAGGCTGAGACAAAGCTTCATGTGGTAGAAGAATACACTATGAATCGACAGCACAGTGCGATATAATGTATTCTTGTGTTTTCGTATGTAGCTTTGCCAACACACAGATGGAAGAAAGTCTATGGCAACTGCAGTTGTTATGAATGGAGACCTTTTGCTCATATCTTGTAGAGCTTAGTACAAAGTATACACAGAGTCACATGAGGATTTATTATAGACAGTGCATCAGTGCAACAAGAAAACACCCATGAGACTGCGCTAACAAAAGAGGTGAAGAACTCTGTGGCCAAAAGGGCGGTTCAGCTTCCAAAAAGTGAGAAAAAACTAGTAAACACAAATACAAGAGCAAGGATAAGGTAAGTAGAGTTAGTGCATTGAGTGCTGCAAGTGTTCGTCAGAACTGATGTGTATATTTTCCTCCAGAAAAATGTTCTTGTCCGTGGTGCGGAGAAGGTTTGCTGGGACTTGCGAATATTCCCTGAGCTGATCCTAAACAAACACAAGCTCTAGCTCACCTGCCCAGCTGCTGTTGCTTTAGCAAAGCTCAACACAAACTTGCCCAGTGGGCCTGGAAAACTGCTGAGGAGGCTGAAACTTGACATCTAAAAGGATTGATTAAAACTACAGCTAATAAGTAAGATTCACTCTGTGTCTGTTCTGCCCCTGGTAGAGCTGACTTCAGTGAATCCAGAGAAAATTCAAGTCCTCCAGCAGATAATAAATAACTTAGTCGCGAATTGAAGGAAGCTCCAAACTTTTCTTCTTATTTTTCATATTAAAAACACAAACCAGATCATCAAAACATTAGATCTTCTCTGCATTATCATAGGCTCTAGAACTTATAATACAAAGCTCCTCGAAGTGGCTGTTGTAATTTGGCACGATATAAATAAACCTGCATTGAACTGAATTGAAGATCTATTTTTCTTTTATTCCTCAAAAGATGACATTTTGGACTTCAGGCCAAACCCAACATCCCTGTAAAGCAGGAATGGCCCAGCCCCCTTTCTTTTTGGCAGCTTTGCCAGTTTAATTAAAATGCTGGAAGATGTGTGTGCCTGAGTGGAGCAAAAAGGGAAGTAGGAAAAGCCCATTCAGACAGGCAAACACATCCACATCTAGAGGTCAGGGCATTAGCATAATGCCCTTTCAGAATGCAGAGTCACAAACACATCTGAGCCAAAATGGCTGATGTTTTCTATCAAGAAACAGGAAGGTATTTGTAGATTTGTTTGCGTTCCCTCATGCAGCACCAAACAACATCACTCTCACGGCATCATCTCTTAATCTCTGTTTTCAAGCCCGTATTTGATCCTCGCTCTGTTTATCTGTCAAAGCTGTTTTCATCATTTGGGATCCTTTTAATGTCCAGTTCCCTTGTTGGAAAAGGTTTCAAGCTGGAATGCTAAACTATTTAAAATGTCAAAGTCTGGCTCAAATGAAGTATTTCAGAATGGCATCTGGCAGTTTTGTCGTTTAAGTATTGCAAAAAAAATAAAATAAAAAAAGACAAAGGATAGCTGGAAAGAGAGACACTTCAGCATCCAGATAAGCTGTCCGATATGCCCTGTGGGGTCCAACAATAGATAGGGTCCCTGGCCCAAGTGTGTGTCTCACAATTGTCTCCTGCATTAAGGTCAACGTGTCTACACAGGTGTATACAGTCAACAAGACTTTTTGTGTGTAAAGGTGTGTGTGCCTGTGAGTGGATTTGATGTGTGTGGAGGTGGTGTTTATGGGTCAGAGTGATTTATACTGAGTACAGTGGGCCCTATCATTAGCTGAGGGTGAACACAGCTCAGAGCCCCTCCATCTCCAGGCCACGCCCAGCCCAACCCAGCCCTAGGGGCAGGCTGAGTTCAGGAATACTGGTGAAATGCCAGGCCTGACTGATGTCCCGGACAAGCCCCTCATACTATCCTCTGCAAGCCACTAACACTACATATTTCTTTCTGGTTTACTCTCCTATAAATGCTGGAATCCCCAATGATTCTGATCACATAGTTGGTGATGGAGGGTGGATGGAAAGCAAGGAGGGATGGTTGAACAGGCTCACTGGTACTTGCTAAAGTACTTTGGCAGGACAGCCCAACAAACAAAATGCAGCAGTAGACCCGAAGCACACATTTCTGCTCCAGGTTCTGTTGTGGGTGTGCAGCATGAGTTAAAGGTGAGCAGTTAAGTGACCAGTGAGCACAGCTCGATTGAATGAAACACAAGTCTTCATAAAAACCTATCAATGTTCATCACTGAAAGAACATCATCCTGCAAAAAGTGTCTTTCTGGTGACTGGCTGCCTGTCGGCACCAAAAAGTCCACTAAATATCACAGTTGATGAGAAAAGTCACAGCTGTTTGAGTTTTAATGAGTAAACTGGTTTTATGAAGTTTTTTTTGTTTTGTTTTGTTTTTCTTTTTGCATGAATGGGAAATCCAAAATGTAGATTCATTACTATAGCGCAAAGGACAACCCCAAGCCGGTGATGTGCAAACTCTTGAGGCTTTAGTGATGCTTCCGGTGTTGCAGAGATTTCAGATTTAGGATTCTTTCCATGCCATTTGTGTAACTTTGGAATGTCTATGTTTGAAATGTGTAAGTAGCCTAAAACACCCGTTTAGTATGGTCGCTCATTCTAAAGTTATAGATGGCCTCCTTGCTGCTTGTTGCCACACATTCATTGTCATGACTGCTGTGGCCAGTGTGATTAACAGAGGGCACACATTGTGCCTTGTGTCTCGTGTGTGCTATATACAGTTTAACGGTTTGCTATTATAGTTTATGTCAGTAATGTCTTACAGAATGTTACTTAGAGCACTATTTGTACCTGGAATGTGACTACTCCATTTTAAAAGCCAGTAAAACTGCTAAATGTGGAGATTGTTTGTGTTTTTTGTTTAAGCTACTGCATTTTACATAGTTCATTATTTTTTCTGACTCTCAGCAGCAAAGTAAAGTGCATTTAATTAAAACTGACCAGGTGTTATTTGGGGTCCGTATTCAAACTTTTGAACAGTTACTTGTTGACAGAGGCATTTCTGAAGTTGTTGTGAGGAGACTGGAAAGATGAACGCAACTGATATAGAGTGAAGAAGGGTCCAGCTTCACCTGTAAGGATTGCAATAGCCACAGAGGAGAAGAGGAATAAGAGGAAAAGCAGTTGCATGTGCGTGTCTGTCACACTCCTTATATGGAAACACTGACCAGTTGACCACCCATTTCCTGTGAAGAGGATGCACCTTTTTTTTTTTTTATTTAAGCTGGAGTGCATAACACTGTGTATACTAGAGCAAAAGGAACAGGAAGTGCTGGACTGCAAGATACGCTGTAGAGCTGTGAGGGGCACTTTTAACAGGTGTCAGTCAGCATAACTTTGGGCTGAAATAGAGCTATGCATACACACACACACACACACACATATAATATACCCTCATCTGTTGTGAAAGGATGAATAAGCAATAAATACTGCCAGACTCCTGATTTAGCTCTTCATTCAGTAACATCACGAGACGCCATAGAATGATTTCAGCCCAGTCTCCCTCCTCTCCTCTTCCCTCTCTCTCCTTTCCCTATAGCTCATCTCAGCAGCACATTTTCATTAGCGCATCGGCTGCAGTTCAATCCGTCTTAAACACTGTGTCGTCTGTACTGTGTGACCCCAGCGAGGAGTGAAACAGCAGCAACAATTATCAGGAGTGATAGCAGCGTCAAATCTAACATACTGATGCTCTTCAGGCAGTGCCAGTGCAGCAGTGGGGTGACCTCCGTGCTCTAAGCAACCATGAAGGAAGCACATGAATGCACTTCAGCTAACCGAGACAGTAAATCTTTAATTGGTGTTTGCAGAATTCATGCTTAGGCTTAGGGTAGAACCCATATGCTGTATGTTAGTGTCCGCGTCACATGGGTTCTCATTCCTGGAAATGCTCAATTTAGTTTGGTTTGTAAGACATGACGCAAACTCGCCTGCTGATCTCAATAGGGCGTGGACATTATTCAGAGACCTTGTCTTTGTCTTGAAAACTTCATAGCTGCAGAGCGACAACTAAACTACCAAGTGACAAAAGTCTACTTTGAAAACAAATGATGAAATTCACTTTTTTTTAATGAAACTGCAGAGCAGATCTCAAATCTGATGGAGCTCAGCTGCACGTTTATCATCAGTCCACTCTGTATGGTTAATGGTTAAATAGGGCTGGGCTGAGATGGGGAAGTCTTCTCGACAACCAGCTGGGCATCAAAATATTCAGAAAGAGGGCGTTTTTATTACACAACATCTGAAAGGCTTTGGAATTTCACTGCACATGTGGCATTACAAGGCCAATTAGAGACATTCTTTAGCATGGAACCATATTTCCAAATGGGAATAAATGACTTCAGTTCCTGCTGGGACGCTTGTCAGTGTGGCAAACCTGTAACTCTTCTTTAACAATCAGGACAGGAGCTGTGCTGATACACCAAGAGGTGAAGCTGGGCGTAGACAGTGAGCAAAGAAAATATTTGGTAAAAAAAGACAAAAGGGAGTGGAGGAAAACAATGGAAGAAAGGCCAAAGAGGAATAAGGAAGCCTGTAAACCCAATTTTCCCTCCTTTCTTCACTGGCCACACTGGCCAGAACCTGCTTGAGAGAAACTTGTGTAAGTTTGGAGTGTGTGTTAATAGACCACAGAGGATGACAGCGTATTTGGTCACAGGAGGGGCTTCGGTTGCTATATGGTCTTGGAAAAAAATGTGCTTAAAAAATGCATTTAAGTAGAACAGAAAGTGGTAAAAACAAGTGTTACTATCTCAAATCTCAACTGACCCACCCTTTTGATTTGGGGGACATCTGATTGCTTGAGGTACAATTAAATTATTAACTCCTTGAAAATCATTTTAAAGGCCTTAAAGCAATCAGGCTTGGGTCACAGGATGCAATCCTTCAACTTAATCCCAGTTTGATATTTTTAGCTGTTTGGAACAGAATGAAAGGTCCAATTGGAAAATCCCGTGGTCTGGAACCAGTGGTTCCACAGATGTGGTGAAAGGACGCCTGGGGTAGTTGAGGATATTGCATATGAAGCACCTGAAACAAAAGCAACATTTGACTGTTTTGGTTTTATTTGCATTTATTCCACCAAAAGCACACACACACACACACACACACACACACACTAATCTCCAGTAATTTCAAAGCCACGTTGAAAGTTAAATTCAGATAAAGGGGAATATCTGGAAGCAAACCTTAAGTGAACAACAAACGACTGGCTTAGGAGAACCAGGGGTCCAGGTGCTTGACACAGTTTCACCAGAACCTTTCACAGCTTTCCTTATGATGCCTCTGGTTATGAGAATAAGCACAGTTCAAAGCTTTTAGGCTACACTTTTGTCAGTACGGGGAAAGTTGGATACGTTTTATCTTGCTGTTAAGTCTTCTTGTTTTGGAACATGGTTAATCAGAAATACAGGTAATAGAGCGCAGCACATTTGGAGCATGGTGAATGTTAGTCACTGAGAAAACCTTGGAATTTTGATGAGTAGTGTTAGGTAGAAAGGGTTGAAACAAACAGTGACGTCTTTCACCCGTTTTTTTTTTTTAAAATCTCGTCAGACGAACAACATAATGTGACTGTTGGAGTAGATGCAGTGAGCACCAAAGGGTTACCAGATTTTTTTTTCTTAATCAAATTCAGACAGAGGGGAGAACGAAAAAAGGGGCGGATAGGAGTAGAGTCGGGAATACAAGCACAAGCGCCATAGCAACACATAGAAAGAGGAAGAAAAGAGTTACCCATAAGTAGCCGCCGTTTCACCCGCTTGTCCACATCAGCTACTGACGTGGCATTGAACTCAGAGCTCTCAATTGCAGCCTCATCTTTCTCTAAAACACAAGTGACAAGGGGACAAACAGTGAGCAGCAGGTTAATGAGAAGCCCAAATGACCAGACCTTCAGCCCCTCTTGGCGTTTGAGCAAAAAACCAAAGCCAAGAAGCAAGAAGCGATGAAGAGGTGCCAAAATCCCTGTTAGAGTGTTAATCCCCAAACAAATGATGAACCCCCAGAGCAAATCAAAAGAACAAAATAAAAATGAAAAATGATCAGTGTGGAGCTTTCAAAATGAAGCGCTAGGTAGGCAAATAGGTAGGGATGGGGAGGAAGTTCAGGGCCCACATATGGATAGATTTCTTAAAAATATTAGCAATGCGGGGTTTTAGGGATGGAATGGGGTGGTGTGAACATTGGGGTTGGCGTTTATTTCTTGTGTTGACGGTGATGTCGCTGATGGAGTTTCTGCCTTCCCTGTCAGCCATGCTTTGTCAGCAATGGTTTCCTCACATTAGGATGAAGGAGGAATACGAGTAAGAGAGGGAGGGGAAGGTACACGTGTAACATTTCCAAGACAAGCTGCCTTAAAATGTGGGCACAGAGACAGGAGCAGGGGGGAAGTAGTGATGATGAGCGAAGAGAAGAAAGGGTGGTGCACCAGAGGTCACGGGATGGAGAGAATTGCTTGAAGACGTAAGCAATGAGGAGATGCCAGAGGCTAAATGAAGGGCACAGAAGAAGAGAGAGACAGAAGAAGAAGCAATCAGTCCCATCATGGCCCACAATGAGAGAGGTATATGAAGGAGGTTTGAAGGAATGGGGTTTGAAGGGGGTGTAAGGAGAGCATGCAGAGAAATAACAAAATAAAGCAGGAGGAGGTAGTCTGGGGGCAGCGCTGGTTGCCTGTTTGTCTATGGCACACATCACAACTGGCTTCAACAGTCAACGCTGGAAAAACCACATTCCCAAAAGCTGGGCAGCGGAGGTGGGGGGGGGGGGGGGGGGAAGGGGGGGGGGGGGGGGGGGGGGGGGGGGGGGGGGGGGAGGAGCCCGGGCTCTGGGGGGTGTAGCCACCGGGGGAACGAGGCTCGTAGGCGGGGGAGGTGG